>ML844265.1:39165-53634 GCA_009831015.1 Picea engelmannii | reverse complement strand
ATTATTTGTTGATTTTTTACTGACCTGGACTCCTCATGGACATTGACCTAGAAAAACTTGTCCAATTGAGATGAAATTTGGTCCAAGGGTGTAGGTGGTCATAATCCATTTTATTTGAGTACCCATACCTCTATACAAAATCCCCAAGGACTAATGTTTTACATTTTTCATCAAAAATAATTAAAATTTCCAATTTACGAAAAGTTTTAATTATTAAAAAATCCTATCAAAACTTAACGGAATTTTGCAAGATTATAGGAGATGTCTAGCATGGTCATTTGCAACATCCTCAAACCTAAGTCACCCATTGGGATCTATACTTAGAAATCCTTTCACCACTTTGGAGGATTATTGAGTGAAAAACTCAAGGGGAATTAAAATCGTCGAAAAGCAAGATTAATTACTTGAGGAAAAAAAACCAATCAATGAAAGGACTTCCTAAGGATAAAGTCCTAGGCAACTAAATAAAAATTTACCTATGCTAACATATTACAAAATGATCCCATGCAAAAGAGCAGACATTTTGTGTACAAATTAAGAAGTTTTAGGGGCATAATTGTCTTCTTGAGCCATAGGTCTTCAAACTCGTTGTACCACAAGGTACATAGCTTCATGGTACATGATGTTGACACCTAGTTGAAATAGGTGGTCAACAAAGATCGAGGCATCAGGGGGTTTAATAGTTTGAGGGAGGCTTTTAACCAAGTCATTAAATCTCTTATTGAATTCTTCCATTGTTTCATTTTCATTCTTTTGACTAGAGTTAAGGGCAACCAATAAGTGACGGTCTTCCTTCTTATCACCCATCTTTCATTGAAGGCTTTTGTGATTTATGCTAAAGTGCTAAATTTGTTAGGATCTTGTTCCGAGAACCGTTATGTTGCATCTCCTTCCATAGAAAACACAAAAAGTGTCATCTTCACATCTTCATAATTGTGACCATTACACCACTTGCTGACACACAAGTTTAAGTTCATGATGTAAGTCTTGCCACTAACAATGTTGTTTCCCTAAAAAGCAGGCAATTTAAAGCAGGCAATTTCTCAATAGCTTTGTCAGGAATAGGATAAATATAACCTTGAATATTGGTAAAATTACATGGCCTCAATAAGTCGCCCATAGTTGATGTAGGATTACTAGGTACAAACCAGAAATGTATATCAGAGATTGCTTCTTCTCCAAGACTTTCAAGGAACTTACGAGGAGAAATCTTGGTTAACTTCATCCAAAAACCCTTTCAAGTTCAAGGATGAAGCTAAGTAAACTATGAGTTCCTTATTGAAGAATACTTTGTCAAATTATTTTGAAGTGGATTCCCTGGATGATCAAGTTTATTCTAAACAAACAAGAAGAATCAAACAAAGCAAAAAACAAAAAGGAAAACCAAAAGAAATCGTACTCCGAGAATAGAAAGACTTATCCCCGACAACGGCGCCAAAGATGTTGTCGTCCTAATACACACCTACAAATGTGGAGAAGTCTACATCCCACTTGGTGTGACCTTGGAGGCACAAACCTGAATCCAGACCCACTATCAGCTCAAACTGGACTCCTTCTGTCTAGGCTCACTCATAGGAAAGTCAAGGGAGGTAGACCCTATTAAACTATGTGAAGTTTTTATTTAAAATTCTAGGAGTTAATTAAATTGTTGATTAGTGTTACCCAACCCAATGACAAACAACCAATGCGATGTGCAATTTTTCAATGACAAACAAACCTTTATTTATTGAGCCACAATTAGACCAGTGCCGAAAGTTTCCACTTATTCCAATATATACAAAAAACTGATAACTCTACAAGAATGAAACAAACTTGAGAACTATCTACATAATGAATTGAAAAATAACTTTACATTATTATTTTAAAACAATGAATAAATAAATAATATTTGTAAATGAATCAATGTGAATATTTACACATGAAAAATAACTTGCACAAAATAAATAGAATGTAAATAATTGAAAATAAATTGTTGAAATGGAAATTTTTCAAAGAAATGTAAATGTTGTGCAAATGTGTAGGATGTGTTCAGTTAATTTTAAGTCTCTCTTTAGCTTAGTGGTTTAGATGTGAAAGGTTGCAATTCTAAGCTATGTGTCTACCCCAAGTCCTTATCTTTTAGCCAAGAGGAAATGTTGGGTGCTCAACAAGAAAACAACAAGGTTCTAGGAAATGTTGGTTGCTCAACAAGAGAACAAGAAGGTTCTCCCCTAGCTCCACAGGTCAAGTCCAAAGTGCTTGGGCACTCAACAAGGAGGACACTTAGTTCTGTGAAACTATCCCTGGCTTCAACCCCTTCTAGCCTCCACAAGTCACCTTATTTTAGTGTCCAAACAATAATAGAAATGGGTGCCTAATTAGACTAACCACTCAATCATTTTCCCTTTCTTATAACCCAAGATCCACAAAGTGGCAAGGGGAGAGAATATGGGGAAAAGGCGGGGTAAATTTTATTTACATTACAACAAAAGAAATTTTTATACACTAGCCAAAAAAATATTGCAGGATGGCTCAGCCACTCGCATGAAAGGTGTGGGCAAACAAAAAATATTTACTTAAAATAAATAACTTGAACAAATTAACCACACAACTTTGGCATGGGGTGGAGGACAAAGCCTTCTGATTTTGTGGCAAAGGTGGACAAAGTTAACTAAAGAAAAAATCAGAAAATTATTTCTAATCCTAGCCGACACGATTTTGCAAGGATGACAGAGCTAAGCACAATGCAAGGTGTGAGAAAAAATTATTTAAATTATTTGCATATTTAAAACTTGGAAATAAATAGAAAGTGCAATCTCAGGAGACTCTGTTGGGCTACTTACAATAGCTTTAGAAAGTGTGTGTGTGTGAGAGAGAGAGAGAGAGAGGGTCTTTGCACCAAATCTTAGTGATGTTCTCTTGAGCCTCTAGTTATCAATTTTGGGCAGCTCCTCCTCTTTTATTATTGAAAACTTGCATAAGACAACCAAGAAAGCTTATTGGAAAATTCGAAAATTCACCACAATATGTTAGTTTTATGTTAGCATATGTACAAAAAAAATTACAGAAAAAATTTGAGCTTGAAAATTGGAATTTTTAGCAAGATTATGATGATTTTATGTTCAGAAAGTAAACAAATAAAGGGTTGAAATTAAAACACAAAATTGATTGAAGCAAAATGAAGTTTTTAGAGTTCTCCTCCAAGTTTTGACAACCTGCAAATCTGTAAACCCTTACTACACAATGAGACAAGAAGGTGAGATCTTTTAAGAGGCCTACAAAATACTTTGTAAATCTAACAAAAACAAATCACATAAATCTATAGCAATACTACTACATATTTATCCCTAGCAACATATTTTGCTTAGAGTTCTTCAAGTAAAACAATGTGAAGCAAGAATAACAAAACCTACAATGTTACCTTACCAAGAGAAAATATTACACCAGAGTATCCAATAGAACCAAGAATACACCATGAAAGCACCAAACAACACCAATAGATCCTCCAAAGCTTCACTTTATTGCTCCAGGAAAGGTTACCAAGTGGCACCAAAATTACAAGAGAAAAATGGGAGAGAATGAGAGAGAGTGGAGAGAGATTTTGGTATAATGGAGTGACTGTGAAAACTTAATGTCAAAATGAGGAGAAGGGGCTTCCTTTTAAAGGAGGGAAAGAGTATAGACCTCTCTTGGATGAGTTACAAGTGTCACCCATCCAAGAGAGAGAGAACATGTCAAGGGGGGTGCACTTTTAGGGTTTTGGAGTGAGTTAGGGTTTGAGGGGTGAAATGTGAGGGGGGGAAACCCCTTTCCTTTAGTCCAAACCTTTGAATAGGCCCTAGGAGGGGCACACTTAGGGTTTTATGCCCTCTCTCACTTTAATTTTTACTTTTCCCTAGGTTCATGAAGAAGGGGGGAGACCCTCTTAATAGGGAGACTCAACTTAAGTTGTTAACTTGACTTGAGAGGGTTATTCTAAGTGGATTTTCACTTTTCCAACTTAGGAAATACATTAGAAAACATTTCCCCACTTATTTTCTCGACTTTAGTCACTTTTACAATTTTTGGTTTTTTTACCTTAGCCAATTATTTGATGATTGTTTACTGACTTGGACTTCTCATGGACAATGACCTAGAAAAACTTGCCCAATTGAGATGAAATTTGGTCCAAAGGTGTAGGAGGTCATAAGACATTTGATTTCAGTACTCAAACCCCTATACGAAATCCATAAGGACCAAATGTTTACATTTTTCATCAAAAATAATTAAAATTTCTGATTTACGGAAAATTTTAATGATTAAAAAATCCTATCAAAACCTAACGAAATTCCGCAAGAATCTAGGAGATGTATAGCATGTTCATTTAAAACACTTATATACCTTAGTCACCCATTGGGCTTGATCATTAGAATGTCTTTTACCACTTTGGAGGATTATTGAGTGAAAAAATCAAGACTAATTAAAATCGTTGAAAAGCAAGATTAATTACCTGAGGAAAAAAAAACACTCAATGAAAGGAATTCCCTAATGATAAATTCATTGGCAACTAAATTATTTGACCCATGCTAACATATTAAAAAATTATCCCATGAAGGGGAGAAGACATTCTGTGTACACAGAAAGAAGTGTCGTGGGGAAAAATTTCCCTGTTGAGCCATAAGTCTTCAACTTTTTCATGGCGCGAGGTCATATATCTTCATGGTACATGACATTGACACCTGTTTGAAATAGGTGGTCAAAAACCCCGTTCTAGGCCTGCTAGATTTTTCTCAGTTGTTTGTTTTAGAGTGTGACGCATCAAGAGTGGGGATTGGAGTAGTTCTAATGCAGGGAGGTCACCCCATTGTTTTTTAGAGCAAGAAGCTTAGCGAGCTAGAGAGGCTCTATTCTATATATGACAAGGAGATGATAGCCATCATGCATGCATTAACCAAATTCAGGCAACATTTGGTGGGCAACAGATTTGTGGTAAAGACTGATCACAACAGTCTACAGTATTTCCTGGATCAGAAAGACCTTAGCGAGAGACAACAAAAATAGGTCTCTAAAATTTAAGGCTTTGACTTTGACATTGATTATGTTAAAGGTAAAAGGAATGTTGTAGCAGATACCTTATCCAGGAGGCCAGCGAGTTGTTCGATGATGGATATTTGCACAGACTGGAAGGCACACTTGCTAGTAGAGTACTCAAAGAACAGATTTGCTTGTGAGGTAATAGATGGGCAGGTGGTGGATGATAGATACCAAGTATTGAACGATGTCATTTTATATAAGGGTTGGATCTACTTAGTTCCAGAATCTACCTTGAAAGGAAAGATTATGAAGGCCTATCACAACTCACCCACAATCGGGCATCAAGGGTTCTTCAAGATGTACAAGCAAATCAAGGAGAGATTATCATGGAAGGGTCTCAAGGATGATGTGAAGAGGCACATTCGAGAGTGTGAAACTTGTCAACAGAACAAGTCTGAGCAGACACGCCCAACTAGGTTACTTAAGACTTTACCCATTCCGGAGCAGAAGTGGGAAAGTGTTTGCATGGATTTTATTATAGGACTTTTTCGAGTGCAGTGCAGGGACTGTATTTTTTTGGTGGTCAACAGACTGACCAAGTTTGCACATTTCTTTTCCATACCCACAAACTACAATGCCATCCAAGAAACCGAGTTGTTTTTCAGGGAGGTTTTTAGGTTGCACGGACTACCCTGGCAGATAGTCAGTGACAGAGACGAGCGCTTCATCAACATATTTTGGTAGGAACTGTTCAGGTTAGTGGGCATAGATTTAGCCACGAGCACCAGCTACCACCCCCAGACAGATGGACAGACAAAGATCATCAACAAATGGGTGGAGGGGTATCTGAGGAATTATATAGGAGGAAAACAACGCACATGGGTGAGATGGTTGCACATGGGTGAGTATTGTTACAACACGACATATCATATGTCCATTCTTATGTCACCATTCAGATATTTATACGGATATGACGCTCCTTCCTTTGTGGAGACGGTGTTTGGAGATAGCAGGGCCCCGAGGGCCAAGGATTGGATAGAGGAGAGTCAGAGGGTCCTACGGGCAATAAAAGAGAATCTGCAGGCAATACAGAACCAACAGAAGATATATGCATATAGACAGAGGACCGAATGCAGTTTCAAGATGAGGGACTTGGTTTTTCTGCGATTACAGTCGTACAGGCAGTCTTCGTTGAAGAAGAGTGAAGAAGAGAAATTGAAACCCAGGTTCTATGAGCCATATAGGGTGATCAGGAGAGTGGGTGAAGTGGCATACAAACTAGAGCTACAAGAAGGTAGAAAGATACACAATGTGTTCCACGTTTCTTGCCTTAAAAAGGAAGTGGGGCAACAAGTTACCACTTCAGAAGAGTTACCACCATTGGACGAGGAGGGCCGCTTGGAGTTAGTGTCAGAGGAGGTACTAGAGCATAGAGAGCACAGGTTGAGGAGCAGGGTCATTCGGTAGTGCTTGATCAGATGGAGGGGACTTCTAGTGGAGGATACGACATGGGATGGAGAGAAGATACTACAACAACCATGTTTGATTTTGCTTGAGGACAAGCAATCTTGAGAAGGGAGTGTTGTCATCCTTATACACACTTGCAAATGTGGACTAAGTATCAATCCACTTAGTGTGTCCTTTGAGACACAATGTCTAAGTTTAAGCCCATTGTCACCTCGACTTGAACTCCTTTCATCTAGGCTTACTCCTAGGGAAGCCAAGGGGGGTAGTCCCTAGTTACTATGTGAGTTATTAAATGTGTTCTAGGAGTTAATTTTAATTTGTTAGAAGTTGGGGGAAACTATCCTATATGAGAGGCAAGCAATACAAATGCAAACCTTCAATGACAAGCAATCATTTCCCTAAGTCAACTAAGACTATTGCCTAAGGTTGGGCAAGGGGTCAACTAAAAGTTACAACAAGAGTTTAAACAAACCAAATAATAAATTTACAAGTTAGATTAGATACAAAAGAATTGAAATAACCGTCAACAAGGTAAAGAATATCTAAATAATACAACTAGATACAAAGATACAATTATCTACAAATGAAAAGAATAAGCACTTGTTAGATCTAACCTTTACTTTGATTTTGCAGGAAATGAAAGGAATAGATCAAGATCACATAAAAAACAAACACAACACAAAACCCAAACAATGAAGTGCCCCAAGAGAGGTGCGCAACTTCAAGGGGTTGCTCAAGATGACCATTGTGCAACTTAAGAGGAAAGATAAATCTTGAAGAAAAATCGTCCACGGGAAATGATGCGCAACTTCTAGGCTCAACAACTCAACCACCACAAGATGCTCTATTACAATGCTTAAAAGATAATTTTAAAAGTAAATTACAGAAAGTGAAAATCATGAACCACTCAAAATGTGAAGTTAAACCATAGGTTACTTGTGAGTAGATTTTAGAGTTGTAGTTAATTAAGTGAATGTTGTAAATCCTATACTAGATGACTTCCCCAAAAATCTCACTGATTTGGCCAAAATGATTGTTGGGTGCTCAAGAAGCAAGGCAAACAAGGCCTTACCCTGGCTCCACAGGTCAATCCGAGAAACAAGGGTGTTCAACAAAGGGGACACCTAGTGTCGTGAGATCATCCATGATCTAGCACCCCAAGCCGCCTCCACAAGTTCCTTGTTTGATGGAAAAAGTTGCAACAATAGAGGGTGTTCTAATTAAACTAGATAAATTGATCCCTTAAGATTAAGATAGATTGGGTTATTTGAGTTAAGTGCTTGAATGAAAATGACAAGTGCTTGAAAGAAAAGAAATGATAAATGCTTGAAAGAAATGTACAAGAGTTAGATTATGCCTCCATGGGATTAAGCAAGAAAGTGAATGGAATTAAATGCTTCTAAACTATAAGACATCACATGAACTTGAAAGAGAAACTAGAAGCATAAACCATCAACTATCTAACAAACTAAACTAGTCATACGATATAGCATGGGTGGCAAAGCCAATCCTCTTTGCTAGGTGTAGGCAAAAGAATGCAAGAAAGGAAATAACTTAACTTGGAAAGGAAAGCAAATAAACCTAGCCACACAACCTTGTCTTAAGGACAAGTGGGGCAAACAATATGAAACTCAAAACAAAAAATTAAATCTAGACCCTAGCCTTACGATTTTGCATGGGTGGCTTGGCCAATCCACTATGCAAGGTGTAGGCAAATGAAAAGTAAAAACGCAGAAAATTACTTTTTATGAGAAGTGCAAGCCCTAGAGATTCTCTTGGGGCTTGCTTACAATAGAAGAAGAAGGGTGTTGGCGCTGGAAGTCACTCCTAGATTGCAGTAGGAGTAGAGCCCAATGCCCATCAGTTTTATGTTACGATTGGTTTAATAAGTGATCAAATGGTGAGTGAACTCAGAACAGTATCATTTAACTCAGAAAACTAGGCTAGAAATGCACAGGGAAGTGAGGGCCATAACTAACTTCAATCAGAAATTTGAGTTAAAGCGAGAGTAGAGGGAAGACTAGGGAGAAAAGAGAGGAGACTACTCTGGGCATCTGGCCTTCCAGCAACTCGGGAAAGAAAAACGAGACACTGAAATGTGCCTAAATGACACAGTGATAATTGCACACTGATCAAACCTATCATACTATGCAGCCACAACCATTCGACTGGATCGTCCAAGCTCGAATAATTTAGTGTAATATGAAAAAGACCACGTGGGAGACTGCTTAAGACTGGTGCGGAAATTGCAGTGACCAGCCATACGCTACCTACAATATGCAGCCCTTGACTGGATCCTCCCATTCAGAGTGTTTTAAACAGCGAAAAGAAAATAAAAAAGAGAAGTTGACTTCCATTAATTTAACAGTCTCAAATCAAAATACATAACCAGAGCTTCCTCAGAAAATTTACAGTTGCAAGCTAAGCTCAACCATCGATGCTTACAAAAATGGCGAAAACGCCTACATATACTCAAAAACAACAACAGCAGCAAAAACGAGATGTTGCATTAAAAACATTGTGTCTGCATGGCTTCTGGCAGCCTGCCCATGCAGACTCAGGATGATTGTGCATTTATGACAGATGCCATCAGATTTCAGACTGTCCTTCTGCAGGTGAGTTGACCAACTTTAGTCCTTTGTTACGCTTTCTCTTTATGGTAGAGATGATGCTCAACAACCATCAACAACCGTCATAACTTCTTTCTTGGGACTGGGGACGGCCTCAGTCAACTCTATCTTCTGGGACGTGGAGGTCTCCTAATGGTGCCACCTGGATTGGCTGAATGATCTTGCTTCGTTGGATTGTTGCGCGGGGAACCCTATGGCGGATGTGGATGAGGGTATGATGGGGGTGAAGGCATGAACATTGTGGAGGTGATGGAGAAGAAACGGGAGGTTTGACATCAACTGAGGAATGCCACGCGGACCGAATAGGACAGAGGAGGAAGGAGCATGGAGTGTGGGGGTACAGGTGGAGGTGACTAGGAGAGAGAGGGATACATGGTAGGTGATGAGAGGATGGTGAGAAGGGGTAGGAGCATGTAGACAGAGAGAAGGGAGTAACATGACACCTGGGAGAACGGAGGGCACATTCTTATGAAAATGTGGAAGTGAGAAGGACAGGTGTTAGGAGGCAAGAGGGGTTGAAGGGGAAAGGGACCTATCATAAGGGTGAGTGGAAAGATGACCGAGAAAGAGGGAGGCGGTAGGTGGAGAACATGTGGCAACAGGAAGGGTGACTCGGACGGTGACACGACAGGAAGGGGGCCCATGCTAATAATACGCCATTCTAGACCCCCCCCCCTCCTCATTAAAGGTAGAATGGCAAGGGGGGATGGAATCACCTGAGCACCGTTGATCTGGGCGCTTTGATCGTGGCTGTCGGAGAGCTACGTGCTTGATTCCGGACCCCCCCCGCATTAAAGGTAGAGAGTCAAGCGGGGTTCGGAATCACTTGTGCATCGTTGATCCGAGCGCTCTGATCACAGCTGTTGGAGAGTTGTGTACTCGATTCTGGACTCCCCCTCCCCTTAAAGGTAGAACGGCGGGGGGGTCCCTAGAATCTGATTATGACCGTGGATTTGGGTGCGCAGATCCTGGCCGCCCAGACCTGTTCATTGCTTAACCACAGGCACACGAGCTTTGCTGATTGGATGAATGGCTGAGATAGCTTCGGTGCTTTCACCATGAAAATCCTGAAAGGTCCCACTCATAGCTTAGATATTGTGCCGCGTGTCCTTTAGATGAACGGTCTCGATCCTTTTGGGATTTCTGGCACCGGGGGTTCACGATACACTTCCTCCTCAAATTCCTGATTGACCAAACTGCGAAAGCATGGATGTGCACCGCGTGTCCTTTAGATGAACGGTCAAGATCCTTTTGGGATTTAAAAGGGGGGCTACCTCCATTACCAGGCTCGCTTGACATAACTTGGTGCTAGGACCATGGGATCAGCTTCAAAGGCGCCTATCGGCATTTTTCATTTCGGCGATTTCTGTTGTAGTGGATGGGAGATCCCTTGTCTTCCGAAACACCTATCCCCGAAATGTCGACTGGCTGCCACCTGTCCCAACGGGATCAGAAGGCCCAGATTTAGCATTGAACTATGGGCGCTATCTCTTGTGCTATATCACGGGCAACTTGGTAGCCCCGAAATGCCTTTGATCGTTGATCTACTCTTATAGATGGATCTCGGCCGCTGACCACATAACTTCGCCCGCTCACTTGATTTTTAGCCTGAAATGGGGTTTTACGTGCTATGCTTGGGTGCTCTTCGTGCAACCTGTAGACTTGGATGCTCTCGGGCCTAAGACAAGAATTGTTGCTAACATTAGGCTCCATGCGGTATAGATTCATCCCTGTGATGCTCTAAGGACTCATTTTGTAGTTCCAGTGCCTTGCTATTGGGCTATGGAGTCAAGCTCGAAAACATCCCCTACTGAGAATACAGGTCGAAAAGTAAAAACAAAACAAAACAAACAGAAACGTGCTCAAAGAACTTATTTATGTACAGTCCTAAACTAATAAAACCCTTTACATGGGGCTAGGTGAACACAAACTTCCACCATAGCCATTCAAGAAACTTCCTGAACGAAAGTTCCTTCCTTTTGTCAATGATCACAAACAGTTGGTGTAACCGTGACAGCAGAACGGTTACACTCTTCAACTTCTCCTCACAAGCTGAAGTTGATATGAAATAGGGCGGCTCCAAACTATGAAGGAAATACAACTCCATGTATTCCTTCACAGGCTCATAGGACCAGTGGCCAATTTTGTGAAACAGGTAGCAGAAGGCCTGCTCTGCTCCATAGCTACTCCCGTAAGGCTGAAATTCATGCACAGGTGGATGGGATGTAGAAATAGGATGACTATCCTCAAATGATGACTGCTTGTTGACAGGCTCCGGGCATGAAGTCACATGTTCCACTGGTTCTTTCTCCTCTTCTTCTTGGCTCTCCCCCGGGTCCAATTCATATTCATCATAAATAGGGACCATGGGGTGGCTCTACTTGCTATCATGTTGGTCAGTGTATTTATAGTGATCAAATGCAGGATAAGCTTGTGTCTCATCATCACTATAATATTCATCAAAAAGGGGCTGGCCTTCATTGTTATGATCCTCCTCCAGAATAGTGATCCCATCAAAAATATCCATTTCAGGGAAAGTGGGACCTGTTGCTTCTGGCTGCTCATACATAATTCTTTTCTCTTTAATCCTGGGTAAAAATATATCTTGAGAAACCTCTTGAAGGAAAAGAGAAGAATCATCTTCCACAACTATCTCTTCTTTAAAAATGGGAAGGTCTTCATCCTCAAAAGCAGGGCTGCTAGGAATATCTGCTTCAACTCGATATTCAGGTGAGCCATCTACCATGGACCACATTTTCTCTATAAACTCATAATCTTCACAAGAGGCGTGTTGATCTTCATGAAGATCTAAAAGAACAAATGCATTTGATATGATGTCAGATGATTCCGTTCTAGGGATAACACAATTAATATCATTCAACACCTCTATATTTTCACAGCAGATGCTTTCCTCCACAGTAAGGGCTTCATCACAGACATGGTCTGCAGGGCCAGCAGAGGCTTCATGAAGCAAAGAAAATTCCTCATAATAATTTTCATACAAACAATCAGTAGGAAAGTACTCTTTACAAAATGAATTGAAAGCTGTATGAAAATCTGCTAAAGAACGGATTCTTGCAGAGCGAAGAGATCGACACCAATCAAGAGCAACTCCCTTTAATGAATACCTGAAAAAGATTAATCTGGACATCCTCATGTGTGATATTGAGTCGATGAATAACTCCCTGGAAGTCCAGTAAATTCTTAGCCGGTACCTCCGAACCTTTTGCGTGAAACTCAGGGAGGAAATCTTCCCATTGGTCTCTATTAGGAAGTGCATTAGGAAAACCAACTATCTGGGAAAAGTCACAGAAAGAAAAACTTTGAACCAGAATTTTCTCCATATCAAACTAGTGGAGTCGCCAGGTGAAATATGCACAGCTTCAAGTGTGCCTGGTCCTTGTTCACCATCAAAGACCAGATCTCAACATTGTCATTACCTCAGGGAGCTCCTCAGGCTGAGAAAGACGTTGTTGAAACCTTCTCGAGAAAGCTCCTCTAGGTCATATTTTAGTTGTGCTAAGGTAGCCACAACTGAAATAGGGCTATGGAAATGGTGGAGTCGCCACAGTGGAGTCACCAGGTGCACAGTAGAAATCTTGAAGGGCTCTGATACCTTATTCACCTTCAGAATCAGAGGCTCGATGTCGTTCAATCCCGTGGAAAATCTTCAACTTCGTCCCAGGCAACGGCGCCAGAAATGTTGGCGCTGGAAGTCACTCCTGGATTGTAGCAAGAGAAGAGCCCAAAGCCCATCAATTTTTTGTCACGATAGGTTTAATGAGTGATCAAATGATGAGTGAACTCATAATAGTATCATTTAACTCAGAAAACTAGTCTAGAAATGCACAGGGAAATGAGCACCATAACTAACTTCAATCAGAAATTTGAGTTAAAGCGAGAGTAGAGGGAAGACTAGGGAGAAAAGAGAGGAGACTGCTCTGGGCATCCGGCCTTCCAACAACTCAGGAAAGAAAAATGAGACACTGAAATGTGCCTAAATGACATAGTGATAATTGCACACTAATCAAACCTATCATACTATGCAGCCACAACCATTCGACTGGATCCTCCAAGCCCGAATCATTCAGTGTAAGATGAAAAAGACCACGTGGGAGACTGCTTAAGACTGGTGTAGAGATTGCAGTGACCAACCATACTCCATCCTACAATATGCAGCCCTCGACTGGATCCTCCAATTCCGAGTGTTTTAAACAGCTAAAAGAAAATAAAAAAGAGAAGTTGACTTCCATTAATTTGATAGTCTCAAATCAAAATACATAACCAGAGCTTCCTCACAAACTTTACAGTCAGGAGCTAAGCTCAACCATCGATGCTTACAAAAATGGCTAAAATGCCTACATATACTCAAAAACAACAATAGCAGCAAAAATGAGACGTTGCATTAAAAACATTACGTCTGCATGGCTTCTGGTAGCCTGCCCATGCAGACTCAGGACGATCGTGCGTCTATGACAGACGCCATCAGATTTCGGACTGTCCTTCTACAGGTGAGTTGACCAGCTTTAGTCCTTTGTTGGGCTTTCTCTTTATGGCGTAGATGATGCTCAACCACCAGCAACAACTGTCATAATTGCTTTATTGGGACTGGGGACGACCTCGGTCAAATCTTCCTTCTGGCACGTGGAGGTCTCCTAATGGTGCCACTTGGATCGGCTGAATGGTCTTGCTTCGCTGGACTACTATGCGGGGACCCCTATGGCAGATGTGGACGAGGGTATGACGGAGGTGAAGGTGTGAACACTGTGGAGGTGATGGAGAAGAAATGAGAGGTGTGACATCAGCTGAGGAATTCCATGCAACCCGAATAGGACAGAGGAGGAAGGAGCATGGAGTCTGGGGGTACAGGTGGAGGTGACTAGGAGAGAGAGGGATACATGGTAGGTGATGAGAGGATGGTGAGAAGGGGTAGGACCATGTAGACGGAGAGAAGGGAGTAACATGACACCTGGGAGAATGGATGTCATGTTCTTATGACAACATGGAAGTGAGAAGGACAGGTGTCAGGAGGCAAGAGGGGGCGAAGGGGAAAGGGACATATCATAAGGGTGACTGGACAGATGACCGGGGAAGAGGGAGGCGGTAGGTGGAGAACATGTGGCAATGGGAAGGGCTACTCAGACGGTGACATGACAGGAAGGGGGCCCATGCTAATAATATGCCATTCCAGACCCCCCCCCTCCTCATTAAAGGTAGAATGGTAAGGGGAGCCGGAATCACCTGAGCACCGTTGATCTAGGCACTTTAATCATGGCCATCGGAGAGTTGCCCGCTCGATTCCGGACCTCCCCCGACATTAAAGGTAGAAAAGTAAGGGGGGTCCGGAATTGCTTATGCACCGTTGATCCAAGCGCTCTGA
>ML844265.1:22042-37831 GCA_009831015.1 Picea engelmannii | reverse complement strand
TTGAGGTAAGTGGTTTCATTTTTACACAAGCTTGAACCATAGAAAACTATGCTTGGACTTCCCAACGCATAACACATGGATGGTTGGTACTTAGCCCCCAGCTTAAGAAACTAGCGGCTCAACTTCAGCATGAAGTCCAGAGGTTGAGGCAAATGCCCCCCATGATTCATTTCATCCAACTCCAAAGGAGAATGAAATGAAGCTTCAAATACTAGACGAAGGACTTGACTCAAATAGAGAGGGGGAAAACTATTTCATTTTTTAACGAGCTTGACACAAAAACAAGAACTATGCTCGTAACCTTTGTTTCATTTTTTAACGAGGTTGCCTCAGAGATGCAAAAACTATCCTCAAGTGGTTTCATTTTTTAACGAGCTTGAAATTATAAAACTATGCTCAAAGATCTCTGTTTCATTTTTTAACGAGGTTGCCTCAGAGAGGAAAAAACTATCCTTGAAAATTTTTACCTTCTTGATCATGGATTCGAAGAGGACAATGCTCCAGAATAACACCATGTCAAGGGACAAAATTTGGTCATGGCTTCCAAGAGGTCTTCACCGGAAGGAAGAAACACACTCTGGAAGGACACCATGTCGAGGGTCATGACAAGAGTAAAGAGATCAGACACTAGCAACCCTATCGAAGAGATCACCATGTCAACTACTAGATCTAAGTCATTAGAAGCTGAAGCCATGGGTGACAACGCCACACAATTGACGTGTGGAAGGAGCAATACTATATACATACAAGAACCATTCAAGGAGGCAATCCAGGCGGGGTCAATGAATGAAAGTTGATCAACAGTCACAACTCATCCATCGTGAGGGAAATATATCACACAAAAAAAAGTAGACACAATAGCTTTCATGGAATATACATAATCTCTCCCAAGGAGTAAAGCAAAATCCAAGGGGTCTTGGACTACCATGACATCGATAAAGACAGTTTTCCCTCCCAGAGTTACAGGAAACTAAGGAAGGGTCCCTAAAGGTTGACTAGTTCTTTTGTTAAAAGCTAACAGATTTTGCGTAACCGACGCAAGTGGAGGACAACCCAAAGCTTGCCAAGCAATAGAGGAAAAAATACTAACAGACAAACCTTCATCTATCAACATTTGGGGAACGTCCCGACCACAAACCTGTACTGTAATCTGGAAAGGAATGTAAGAGGGAAGACGAGGTCCAGTTAGCACACCCCAATCAAAATGGATGGCCTCATAACTTGGAGGGGGTTCCACGGGAGAAGGAGGAATATCCCCTGACATGGTAGATTCTATATCAACAAGAAAAACATGGGCAATATCGGGTTTACTCTCTAGTGGGAGAGTAGGATCGACTGATGGAGAGATCAAATCGACCACTTGGGTTTCATTCTTTAAGGGGAGAATGGGGTCGAAAGGTGTAAATGGATCGACCATTTGGGTGACACTCTCTAATGGGAGATTGGGATCGACCGAGGATGGGATTGGATCGACCTCTTTAGTTTCACTCTCTGAGGGGAGAGTGGGATTGACTGAGGATGGTATTGGATCAACCACTTTGTCAACTGGTTCAACTAAGGACGTGACCAGATTGATGACATGATCAACCAAATTGACCAGTGAAGGGACCGGAGTGATCATTCCATCAACTACAGGTGGGTTGAGAGAAATCTTGTGATAAGAAGCTGGAAGTTGAGGCTGTGAAACAGTCATGTCTTCCAACAATTTCGAGGCTTTGTCCATATGAGGGAAAATATGAGTTAGATGACTCCCTTTGCATAACATACATGGGAACTTGACTCTACTTTTCTTCTTCCCAACCGTATCACGACTAGTTTACGGGAGGTCATCAGTATGTTGTTCATAGGCTGATGACATGGGTTGGTCAGGGTGTGTAGACCATACTTCTATAACCTTGGATAGACCAGGGAAATCCTTAAGAAGATGGCTACCCTTACAAAGCCTGCAAGGGTACTTGGGATGATGAGTTGTTTGGGTGATATTGACATCATCAACACTCCCAGCACGATGAACAGTAACTAGTTGTTTTCCAACATGTTTGACAAGAGGCAAAAGTTTTGACCCTTGTTTATCTTTCTTCTTCTTAATCTTTCTTTTCTTCTTCTTCTTATTCATCGGGTGACTAGCTTTAGAACTTTCACCCGACAAAGAAGATGAAACAGAAGGCGACATTGCAAGAGAAGAAGGTGAAGGATCAACATGAGGTTGATGCTCTTGGAGGGAAGTGCTTGTGACTGAAGAACTAATTGCATTTGGGATTACCTAAGTGGAAAACAACCACACCGGAAATCCAATAGTGAGACCTGGAAGGCTCAAAGTAGCGATGTGAGGAGGACCAATGTTTCCATAGGAAGGAAAAACAAAAGGTTCCCCTAAAGCAGGGGTTCCTTCATTGGCCATTCCGGGAACTGACACCATTAAATAAATCCAACATAGAGTCTGCTAGGTAAAATAAACAGCACACGCTAAAAATCTAGGAAGCAAGCAAACAAACAAAACCTTCTTACAAAGAGCACACTAGTTGGTGATGAAATCCAACATCACGGGAACAATGTAAGAAGGGGTTGAGATAGAGCGGGTGGAAAAGTTACATTGACGACTTGCTTAACGGACTTACACCCTAGTGCAAGCTCCCACACATAATCGTGGGTATACCCTCCAAGGAGCCCGAGTGAGTTTGGCCAACGTCGATTCTAGGTACCATGAAGACTTGCCCCTCCATAGTCACCTTGTGTAAAGACCCTAAAGAGATAGGACACTAAGGTTACCAATCTCTACAATGATGCCTGGGGAAATAGTTGATAGTCCGATCCACGCACAAGGGTAGGGTATCTAGCCCGAAATCAACTTGAAAGGCTTCCACTCATCATTGTGGATATACCCTCAAGCGACCCCCATAATACGCACAATATCTACACCAAGACCGACAAAGCAGGGCGAGTAACTCTGCCAATATCAATGAAACCTCGTGATTTACCCTTGTGTCAGAAGGGCTTCCCAGGAAAAAATGTAATAAGTGGATTTAACAGCTCCCTAACTCAATATTCTATGTTTGTTTGCAACTTTGGAAAGTTATCTTTCTCACCTATTCCAATGCACTACAACTAATCTAATGTAGGTTTGCTACCAGAAAATATAAAAATGTCTAATCAATTTTTATAAGCACTTTATTTTATGGCTATTGTTACTCAAAAGGAAAATGGCGTGGACAATATGGTGTTTTGACCGACTCGAAAATTATGCAAAGATATGAAGATGCAATTTTTCATTTCGATGAAAGCTATGCTACGAGAAGGAGAAAACATTTATCATGCCCATATGCATGATGTCCCAAAATATATTAAACCCATCAAGATTCTCAAGAAATGAGAAAAAGGTACTGAACACCAATGCACGATTCATGCCCCCCCCCCCAACCATGAGGGGGAATTTTTTTCATAATTTAAGATCAAAAAATGCCAAGAATCATGCATTTTCGCTACTTCAAATGCAAGGATGCCCCCAATCTAATATAAAGCAAGAAATTAAATCTTTTTGTTCCAAAAATTTCACTAAAAGCAATAATGAACTTTCTTAAAACAAAGAAACCCAAACTAAAAGTTTTCTTTTAAAGCGAACTATTCAGAAGAAATATGATCTTTCCCTAAACAATTCTAAAGAAAACACATGCTTTGTAATTGAAAGACACTCAAAGCAAGAGACTAATCCTTCAAAACCAAACAAAGAAAAGGTGGCTAAAAGCAACTCAAAGGATTTCAAGCAGACTGTAAGTAGATCAATATAGGCTCTAAAAGCTCAATCCAGCTGATCAAAGCAAAACTGGGTCATCAAAAGATGACAAGACCCAATCCAAAAAGTTTACAAACAAGTTCGCAGACTAGTAGTATATTACAGTGCGAGAATTAGGTATTCTCGCAGGCTAGACATTGGTAGGGTGCAAGAAGTGTGCACTGAACCTAACAATAGGGTGGGAACATCAATGATTCTCGCAGTCCATAGACAAGTACAGTGCGAGAATGTTTGTAGTCAAAGAGAATTTTGAAAAAGGATAGGGAATCTAAGTGAACTTCTAGATCCAGAGAGTCTAGATGTATGTCCCACAGACTCAGAAACTAGAAAAAAAGCAATCAAAGCAAGGGAAACTAGACTAACTAGGAAACAATCCGTTCCCCAGTATGGTCACCAATTTTGTTATCGGACTAATCGGTAGGTGCGGACACTAACTGATCTCCCTAGATCCACCTAGATATAGAACAAAACACACCAAAAACATGACGCTTTCCTTAAGTTTTAGATATTGAATTTACTAACTAAAGAGGGATGAATGACATACCGTTTAAATGTCACTTCCTCTTGCCATCACCATCCTAGATCCATTCCAATGCTCATACAATGATGATCCTGCAAAAGAACACAACCAACCTAATAGCATAAACTCAATATAAACCTATGTATGTGATCAAGGAATCATACAATAAAACATAACAAGCTTTATAGGAAAGAATCATATTACTGTATCATATTAAATGTGAAAGAGAGATTACAACCATGGCCTTGATGTCGTAAGGTCCCTTCCAACTGTCCTTCTTTCCCCACACACTTTCACTCCAAGAATTTCGAGAGCACATATATGATGGTATTCACAATCTATCTTGACAAAGCAAATCTCAAAGCCACTCCAACCAAGCTAATAATTCCAAGCCAACAAAAGCTCCAAGCTCAAGAACCCCTTCTCTATGAGATCTCCTCTCCTTTTATAAGTTGAAGAGGATAAGGTGAGGAGGTTAGGATGATCCCACTAAATCATGAAAGCGAGTAAGATCCAAACCATTCGGATGCGACCTCACCATGGAAGTTTCTACTACTAGAAGATTCGAGAAAACACTCATTTTTCCCACGTGTAAGAATTCTTGCACCTTGCCTATAGAGCATCCTGCAAACAGTTCACACCCTAAGTGTGGGCAGCTTGTGAGAATCAATCATTCTCGCACCCTAATACATAGGCAGCCTATGAGAATCAATCATTCTCGCACCCTAATACATAGGCAGCCTGCGAACTTCCCTTTTTATAAGGTTTTTACATAGGAAAATGCAGCTTCTTTTCTCAAGAAAAGTTCTTCTCTCGTCTCTCTTCAGGAAATCAGGTCATTGACCCCTCTGAAGGAAACATATAGGTTTACATCATTAACGATCATAGGGATGATGAAAATAATGTGTAACGCCTGCGAGGCTCATCATCGCTATTAGATTGGCCATTTGGTGATGGGGATCACATGGGGGGCCCATTCCACACCTTGGGTGACCCCTTGGAGCATTAAAGAGAGTTTTAAACTTAGGATATGGGGTTTCTTCCCCCATTTTTGAGTTTCCTTTTCTAATGGGACTTCCCTTCTCTCATGGTGCCCCCCACTTTGAGTGAGCCTCCCTCTTTTGGTAGTGACACTTGTAATGCATGCAAGGAGGGTCTCTCCTCTCTCCCTCCATTAAAAGAAAGGCCCCTGTCCTCATTTTTTGGATCTAATTTCATAGCAACCCATGCTGCCCATTTTTCTCCCCATTTTCTCTTGCTCTTCCCCCATTCTCTCCTTTGTAATATTGTTGACATAGTGCAACCACTCTTTTGATGAATAGAATTGAAGCTTTGGAGGAACTCTTGGTGTTCTCTTGGTGTATTCTTGACGCTCTTTGGCTGCTCTCATTTGGTGTTTTCCTTTTCTTGAGGTAATATTGTGAATTTCTATTTAATCTATTGCTTGCATTGTTTTACTTGAAGAACCCCAAGCAAAGTATTTTGCTGGGGATAAACTTGTAGTAGTATTAATATATGTTTATGTGAGTTGTTTCTCTTTGAGTTTGCAAAGTATTTTGTAGACCATTTAGGAGATATCACCTTCTTTCATCCTTGTGTAACAAAGATTTTACAGGTTTGCAGGTTACTCAAAGCTTGGAGGGGTGGAATCCAAAAGCTTCATTTCACTTCACATAAATTTCTGATATAATTTCCAGCTCATATTTACTTGTTTTCTGCACTTATTTATCTTTTAAATCCTACATTTTAACCAAGTTTTATGTTAAGATTTTGTATATTAAATTTTTTGTTTCATATACTAACCAATACTAACTCATTTTAAGTGGTTTTTAGCAAATTCCAACAAACATAGCTTGTTGTTTTTTGCAGGTTTTTGCCAGTCAACGGGGAGGTGCTGTCCATTTTTGGCCACAAGGAACTCAAGGAAGCATCCAAAGGCCTTTGTGCAAAACCCTTTCTCTATTCTTACTTTCCGAATCATTGTAAGCAACCCAAGAGAGTCTCTTGGTCTTGCATTCTTTTCATTTTCATAATCTGTAAATTGTAAAGTATTCTTTAGTTTTTGCTTTGCCCACATCTTGCATGTGAGTGGATTTGCCACCCTTGCAATACTGTGTTGGCTAGATCAGTTGTTTAATTTGTATTTTTGCTTAATTTGTTTGCCCCACTTATCCCACAAAGAGAAGGTTGAGTGGCTAGTGTTAACTTGTCTTATTTTATTTCAATTTATTTTACCCATCTTGTCACAAAATCGACAGGCTTGCCCTCCACATTGTGCCATAGTTGTGAGGTCGCAAAACTAATTTATTTTAGCCACCTTTGTCCTTAAGGAAAATTTGTGTGGTTGGTTTGTTTATTTTAAGTTATTTCAATTTGTTATTTGTGCCCACACCTTGCATGTGAGTGGATTTTCCATCTTTGCAATATTGTGATGGCTAGTTAGTATTTCCTTTCTTTGCAAAGTAATCAAACTCGTGTCCTGCCTTTTTCCTCGTATTCCCTCCCCTTGCCACTTTGTGGATCTTGGGTAACAAGAAAGGGAAAAGGACTGTGTGGCTAGTTTAATTAGGCACCTAACTCCATTATTGTTTAAACAATAAAAAGGGGTGATTTGGGAGGCTAGAAGGGGTTGAAGCCGGGGACAGTTTCACAACACTACATGTCCTCCTTGTTGAGCACCCAAGAATATTGGATTTGACCCATGGAGCTAGGGAAGAACCTTGTTGTTCTTCTTATTGAGCACCCAACACTTCCTCTTGGTTGAAGGGATAAAGATTTGGAGTAGTAACATAGTGTAGGTTTGCAACTTTCACACTTAATTTCCCCCTATTTCAAAGAGAGACATAAAATCTATTAAAAGTAACCTACATACATTGCAACACATTCACTTTACATTTCCTTGCAATATCATTTCAAGTAATTTATGTTTTTAGGATTTACTTTTCATCTACTTTCAACAAATTTCTTACTTGTGAAAATTTATATTTATCAAAGAATTATTTATTCTTTATTGCAAGCATTCTTTATTTTGTGAAATAATTATTTCAAGTGTAAAGTTAATTTTAAATTCATTGTATATATATATTTGATAAGCTTATTTCATTCTTGTAGAGTAATCTTTCATAGTGTATATCTCAATAAGTCAATTTTGATAATCGTTAGGCACTAGTTAATTGTTGTTTTATAAATAAAGGTTTTCCTGTCATTGAAAGAAATACATATTGCATTGTTGCTTGTCATTGGGTCGGGTCTCCCTAATTGATAACTTGATTAACTCCTAGAATTTCAACAACAAAACTTCACACAGTTTAATAGGGTCTGACCCCCTTGGCTTCCCTAGGAGTGAGCCTAGACGAAAGGAGTCTAGATCGAGGTGACAGTGGGTCTAAACTTAGGTTTGTGCCTCCAAGGACACACCAAGTGGGTTGGAGACTTCTCCACGATTGTAGGTGTGTATTAGTCCGACAACATATTTGGTGTCATTACCGGGGATAAGTCTCTTATCCTTGGTTAATTGACAAAATTTAATTAATTCTTTAAAAACTAAGTAATAAACTTTTCCCCTAATTTTTTTAACTTGATTTTTTCTATTTGACATTGCTTAGTCTCCAAGTGGTGACTCCACTTAATCATTCATTGAGGTATCCTACCAGGAGCAACCTGCAAGGGTTGGTTGATTCTCTTCCTGAACCTGAAAGGGTGTATAGGAGGAGAATAAACAAACTAGCTCCTCGTAGGCTCCTTGAAAGTCTTGGAGAAGAACCAATCTCTGATATACATCTCTTGTTTGCACATAATAATCCTACAACAACTAATCCTACAACAACTATGGGTGATCCATTGAGTCCATGTAATTTTGCTAATATTCAAGGTTATCCTCATCTTGTTCCTGACAAAGTTGTTGAGAAATTGCCTGCTTCTCAGGGAAACAATGATGTTAGTGTCAGGTCTCACATCGTGAATTTCAACATGTGCATACTGAAATGGTGTAATGGTCATGATTATGAATATGTGAATATGAAACCTTTTGTGTATTCTCTGGAGGGGGAGGTTTTAGAGTGGTTCATGGAACATGATGATAAAAAATTCAGCACCTTGGCAACAATCCAAAAATCCTTCAATGAAAGATGGGGTGATCAGAAGGAAGACCACCATTTATTGGCTTCCCTTAGCTCTAGTCAAAAGAAAGAAAATGAAACAATGGAGGAATTCAACAAAATTTATAATGACTTAGTTAAAAGCCTCCCTCAAACTATTAAGCCTCATGATGCCTCAATATTAATTCATTATATGGAATCCTTTGAGGGAGAAATTAGATATCAGTTGAGGGATAAAGAGCCAACAACTCCAAGGGATGCACAACAATATGCTATCAAAATAGATAAGAATATGCAAGATGCTAGGAAGTCAAATTTGTCAAGTTTTTCAAGGGAAATTTCTTACAAACCCATTGAGGAGAGGAAGAAGAAAGTAGAAAATCAAGAGTCTTATAATGATGGCATCAAGGAGCTCACTCAATTAATTAAGAAAATGGAGGTTAACTAGGCTAATCACATAAAAAAACGGAGTTTAACCAGGATAATCAAATAAAACAAATAAATATTAACCATGCTAATCAAATGAAAACCATGCATAATAGGTTGGTGGCCATGGATACGGCTCAAGCTAACAGATCTCATCATAAGCCGAATGGCAAGTGGAAAAAGAGATCCCCACCTCAAGAGAAAAGGCCCCCAAATCCTTTTGAGCCTACTAACTTGGTTGACCACCAAGTTATCCCATATTGCAGACCTTGTGGGCAATTTCATGAGGAATCAACTTGCCAACTTTTTCTTCAAGTTTGCAATGAAGGGGAACCATCTAGACCCGAACATGAGCAAGTTAATATGTTTGGTCATGAATATAATGTTGGCATGAATGAATTGATGGAATTGATGGAGCATAGTAGGGATGCAAACTGCATGAATGATGTTGTGGACGAAATAACATAAAATTTTGGTCCTAATCCTACTCCCAAGCAAGTATCAGAAATGTTGGAACACGTATAATTTTGAACTTTTAAACTTTAGATTTTTCCCCTTAGAAACAAAAATCTTACCCAGAAAAGAAAAAAACTTAGATAATTGCCTTTCAATTTTAAATAAATCCATTGGTTGTTATTTTTCAACAAGGCGCTCACAATACCCATCGTCGATGAGTTACTCTATTTTGATCGAACGACCCTGATGATCTCCAGAGTTTGGAAGTTGCTTGAGTTTTAAAGGAAAGTCTTTAACGACCACTTTGGAGCTCTGCACTTTGGCCATCCCAACAAATCTAAATAAAATAAACCCCGAAACTCCGAAATATCGGAAATAGTCACTCGTAATAATTCCTAAAGGACTTATGGACGTGTCACGAGACACGTGTCTTTTAGATCTCTTCTTGGGTTGACACACGACACTTATTTTCGACGTTTACATCGAATTATTCACACATTTTCAAGTGACACGTGGCACCTCTCTTTTCTTGACACGTCATTAGAATGACACCATCTCTACCACGTCATTCCGAGAGATTTCTCTTCGGGAGTTTTTGATTTCACAATCCCCGGATTATCAAAGCGTCGAAGTAAGGTGATTACAAAAAGTAAAAAGAGTTTTCAAGGAATTAATAAAATGGATAAAGCTTCAATTAATCATGATTAAGTGTAAATTAATCACTTCACAGTTTGGGCTCTGGAAGATTTCTCTTGTGACATATGCAAAACTTCTGAATTCCGAACTTTCAAAATACTTAAAGTTAATACAACATTTTTAAAACATGATTAATTAATACATAAAAGTGATTAGTTAGAGATTAACTCCTCCATGAATTCAAACTTTGGGAGATGTCCACCCTGTCACATCCAAACCTTCCAAATGCAAATCGTTGGAGTATTAACGACATTTATGATTGATTCAGGTTAATGATTTCAAATAAAGATTGTGGATCACCAGGTAATGAATTCCATGAAGTTTAATAAATTCTTTGTCAGTGGAGCTATACGAAGATCGATAGACTTTTCGAATAAAGCACTTTGAATTTCAAAATTGTTTCTACCATTTGAAATAAGCAGTTTTTGATTTAGTGAAGAGCTTACATACTTCTCTTGTCACAGGTAGTCTAATTCTACTTCCTTGAAGATTATGACACCACAAAAAGCTACAAAGAATATTGACGCATTGGGTGATGATTCAAATCCAAACGCAGATGTTCTATCAAACACAACTCCGCGAGTTGTGGATGCCATTAAAACTTGGAAGAAGGTTTTTGATGTCTTGGAGCATGAAATCATTAACTGTCTAGACGACTCTACCGAAGAAGATGACGAGTCCTTTAAAACTAAGCTTAGATTGGTAGCACAATCAGATCTTCATAAGATCGTTGCATGACCTAGAATCATACCCTACAATGATATGATAAATTGGGCTTTGGAACATGTCGACGTTCAAAGAAGGAGCGTCATCAACCGCCAGCAGGTCATCGTTGGCTCTTTCTGACCAGAGAACCTACAATTAATGTACAATCTTTCCCCTACCCGTAAATACACTTACGATGCCACATTTATTGTAGAATTTGAGAGAAAGGAATCCACTCAATATGGTAGAAATTTTCATGATATAGTCAAGGCCTGGTGGGGACATCCAGAAAAATTCAGAGCCGACGCTCATGGTGTGTATGCCACGACGTCTTTGAACACTCATATGTTGTATGTATCCATAATGCTATGTCGTCTGTTTGGGAAGAAGAACCCTACACATTTCTCAATTGAGTGGGTATCCATCATGAATGAGGTAGCCGAGGGTTATACCTTCAATTGGGCTAAAATGTTGTTGGATAATTTGGCCAAGGAAATTGTTGAATATAAATCAGAAAAATCAAAAGGGAAACCTACTCCTTTTTACATGTCGGCATATGTGATGGATTCCATTTGTTTCATGACCCCTTTTCCCTTGATGAATTGGAGTTGGACCCCGGCCAATTCTCAGCCAATTCATTTCTACCATTCCAAATTGTGGGAGGAGAACACCAAAGATTTCTTTTATGATATCTGTCACAACATTGTAGTGCCTGTTCATATAGCTAATTATGGTCACCCGCCACCCCATATTTCAGAAAGGATTATGGGGAACTTAGGCACACTTACAGAATGGTTCATTGAGGATAAATTCTCCTATATCAGAGTATTTGGTTTCTCCATTTCTCCTCACTCCCTTCCACAATTTTTACCCTATAGGCTGGTGTGGAGAGAAGTGGCATACCAGACAGTGGCAGGAGGTATCAACAAGGAGTTAAAAACAAATTAGAAAAAGGTTTGGCCAACTTTCCTCATTCAAGTTGGCATGTTCACACTATTAGATTTCGATCATTCTAAAGTCGAGGCCACAGCCCTGGAAGGTGTCAAATTAGTTGACATCGAGTTCAATAAGCATGCTCCATATAATATAGTGGAAAATCATCTGGCTCAGTTTAACATGAAGCAATACATTCATGATAATTCTCCTTATGATGATATGTTCAGGGGATTTAGATCTTATGAGGAAGTCTAAAGAAGATTCCAGACTATACCTCCTGACCAACAAGCTGGTTTCATGAGCTTTCAAAAACATAGACGAAACAATATACCAAAGATATTGCAAGGAGAGTCAAGACCCACACCTCCTCCACAGGAAACTAAACCTACAATACCCGAGCCAAGTTGCTCCACTAAGCACAAAGTTGAGGAAGTCCCAAAAATCCCAGAAGTGTTATTTCACAAAATAAGAGCGTCACTGTCAGGACTGAATGATCCACTAGTGTTAGCTCGGTTCAAAGCCTTCATGAATCTGGGACAAGTTGTTCCTCATTCAACACCAGCTACTCCTGCTGGCACCCCAAATACAATAGGACATGAACCTTTCACATAAACTACTTCTCCTATTACATCATTAACCCCTTTATAGACCAGCTTCGAAAATCCTAGTTCCGAACTCACTTTTGTAGGTGATTTTACTCCCATATTGCCCGAAGAGATGCCTCCCTCAATTTTATTTTTTAGGAAGAAGCGAAAATCATTTGTGAAAAGAGAACCTCACCAAAAGGATTGAGTTGTCACTAAAAGGAAAAGATTGGTGTATGTTGGGAAAGACCATGATGGTCCTGAGTTTGCGAAAGAAGTTGCAGGTTCACTAGGGTCTTTTGCCACTGCCAATCAATGGTCAGTGGACAATTTACCTGAACAGTTGCGACATAAATGCCTCTTGGTAGAGAAACTGTAGAATGATATATATAGTATAGAGCAGACTGTTATAAGCAGGATGAACCAAGACATTGAACAAATTAGGACTAGTCATCAACATCAAATTAAGCAGTTACAGGATAACCTTTAGCTGCTCTATGAGAGTTCACAGACCAACAAAGGATTGATCACTCAACATGACAATTTGATTGAGCAGTTGTAGGCCAGATTGATCCTAACATAGGACACAACGATATATATTTCGGCCTTCAAAACACAAGCATCAGAAATCAACGAGAAGCTGGAAGTTTCCCAGCAGGATCTCTATAAAAAAGTGGATGTTATTCATAAATTCTACCAGGCAGTAGACCTTTCTCTAAAAAATATTTATGTCAAGGAAAAAGAGGCCTGCATAGCCTGGTCTAAGTTTCAATAGGTTCTCATATGGAAGCAGAGAGATAATACCCCTAAACTTCCCCTTCTCTCTCATTCTGAACAAATAAGAGGCGAAATGGCCCTAAAAGCCTGGGAAACAAATATGGAAGAAGGAAATAAACTTTCCAGAGATGTAAAAGAGGTTTTTCTAGAGGCATTATCTTCAATAAATAAAAATTTGATTGAGTTCGAAGGAAATAGTATCTCGGAGGAATTGGGGAATTCTTGAGATAGAAATGAACCAACAAATCTCCTGAAAGAACAAGGAAAATACTCAGGAAACCATCCAAGAGATGAACCAGATTGATTTACTTAAAATCAATGAATGGTTGGTTAATCCAAGTTCACAATTTCAGATCAAAGTCCAAGAAGTGAACAAGATCCAAGAGAAGCTACCCCAAATACAGAAGAAGATGTTTTCTTTTGAATTAAATGAAAGGATTGAGCCTTCAATATTCATGGTAGCATTGATGGACAGATGCATCCAATGCATTGAACATGGAAAAGAGAGTGTAGCTGGGGGAAAATAAAAAAGCATGCACAATGTCCACTTTCTCCACCCACTCTACCTTTCACCCTCCAATCGTCACTTACCCTGTCCATCCCTATCACCCGCATTATTTCTTCCACTCACCCCACCTCCTTATTGGACACTTGTTCCCCCATCATTCTTTTCGTGACCAATTACTCTTCCCTATAATCCTTATCCATCCCACAACGAGCCAACACTGAGCTATACATCTAATTATCTTCCCAATGTCTTCAGATGTAATTCCTTATCATAGTGAACACATCCGAAGGGAGAGATGGAAATGAGATCAAATGGCAAAGGCAGTAATACAAATGATTATGGTGGCCTTAATGGACAGGTGTGCCCGACTTAAATATCAAAGGGAAAACGAGTGCATCTACAAGAAGACAAAGAGACAGAGGAAGCGCCTGCAAAACTCAACAATATTTGCATGTTGTTATTTTATTCAGATGTATTCTATTTTTAGTCATGTATTGTGGGAAGTACAAACAATTTTCAGTTGTGATAGATTTTTTATAAATAGATATATTTTAGACCTATTCAAGGCTTCTTCTTGCCGAATGTAAAAGAGAAACTCTTTCGAGTATTAATACAAGTGCAGACATAGATTTTAAGTTTCGTTCAATTTGAGTTATGTGTTCCTTTTGTGTTTCCATTTCTATGAATTTATTTCTATAATTCTTGAAGAGTGATTGATTGCAATTTAGTATTATATCTACTGTGATCATATTATATCAACAGTTCATTTAGTAAAAAAATTTCCTTTGTTATTACTATGACTAAAACAAGACCCGTGATCTGTGTGAATTACTGCATCTTTATATCCTTTTGAAGGGTGCATCTTCTACTTTCCTTCTACTGCAAACAAGGTGAGACTTATCTGTAATTGATACCTGACTTTGTTTTAACAGTTTTGTGAATATTTTCTATAACACCCAAGGTCGAGCCCCTGCTGAATTATAATTATGTTTATAGACTGGTGAGCTGAGTGGTTATAAGTTGAGAGACTTATGTGTTTTTTTTAGGCTGGTGAGCTACATGCTAAGGCCAATAAGCCTGATTTTGTATATGTAAATAATTGCATCATTAATACAATTACACTATTGCATGTAGACTGACCATGAAGAAGAGTTATGGGGGTATAAGCTCCACTAGGTAGGGTAAGGGAAGGGGGATAAGTGTCTAGGCCTAGGGGATAAGCTAGAGGGATTACCTCTAAGGGAATACTATTTTATTATTATTTCCCAAAAGCTATGGTTGACATAAGTCGTGTTGTCCTAAGTTCCTGGGAGAAAGGGGAACGAGTGCTAAGTGGAACTCATGCGGCTTTAGGAAGACATGTGTCAACCTGGGCACATGGGGTTTATAGTTGGGAAAGCCAGTTCGTTGGGGTTTCATTTTTCCAACTCGGGTGTGGTTCCCATCCTTGCATCTGGACTAGTGGGGAGTTTCCTCACGACCCTTATGAATCTCTGGAAGTCTATAACCTTCCTGATTGACCAGGGATTCATGCATTGAACTAGTTATCCATCATCATCACCTCTATATCTAGCACACACTTTTGGAATCCTACAGTCATACTTGAGTTATCTCGTGTCTCTCCTGTGAAGCCCGACATAATTGTATTCTCCTGATTCGTGTTGTTTCTTAGCGTTTGGTTGTTGCCATTTTTGGTGTCCATACCCATTTCTGTTGCTACCATCACCCATGTGTAGCTGAATGTTGTTGCTTGTTTCTTAGGAACTAAATTGAAGAAGCAGGTTGTCAGGCCTGTGAGAAACTCTCCCAGGTGAGAGAGTTTGTTGGGAAGTGAGTTCTCCTAGAAGGGAGTCCCATAGCAGCTACAGTGATTTGAGACTTCTGGTCCAGCCTATTGTTGAAGCCCAAGGTAAGGGAGGTGTAGTAGCTGATGGACTTGTATTAGTGAAGGTGTACCCTCTTGGGGTGGAGCAGGCATGTGGGGAATGAGGGTCTGTGGGTTGTGGGTGTAAGTGGCTCTTGGGATAAAAGATCCTTCCTGTTGTTTTGTACAACCTCCTTGTTGTCCTTGCCAAGCCTAGAATTCTCTTGCCCAATGGAGTTTAGTGCCAACTCGGGGGTGACCCAATGTTGAGCGTGATGAGCAGTATAATATAAGGCTGGGAGGTTCATGGAAGGACTGCATGTAGTTAGTGGTCATCTATTAAAAGATAAGTACCAATTTTGTTTTCGCTGTATGCTGTGTATTTGTATTTGCATTATAATTAATGAGTAATGCTTATATATATATATAT
>ML844265.1:0-13950 GCA_009831015.1 Picea engelmannii | reverse complement strand
AAAAAAAAGAACTACAATTGTTAGGAAACTGTGTCCTTCACTCCAAGACAACCTCGCAGAGAATGGAACTTCTGCTCAGTGAAGGTCTTGGTGAAGATGTCTGTCATATGTTCTGCTGAAGGACAAAATTGTAAGTCGATGATCCCCTTGTGTACTAAGTCTTGTATGTAGTGCATGTGTATCTCGATGTGCTTCATATGCTGCCTTTGAACTAGATCTTTGAAGAACTTCAAAGTGCTCTGGTTGTCACATCGGATGACAATCGATCGATGAAACTGAATGCCCAACTCAGTGAGAAAATGTTGTAGCCACATAGCCTGAATGGTTATGTTAACTACCCCTCTGTACTCTGCCTCAGCTGAAGATAGAGAAATGGGAGCTTGCTTCTTTATCGATCAACAAATAGGTATGGAATGAAGACTTACTGAGTAATCATATGTGGACTTGTAATCAGTGCTATCACCAACCCAGTCGGAATCAGTAAACCCAATCAGATCTAATATAGATAACGTTTCATAATGAATCCCAAAGGTGATGGTGCCCTGTACGTATCGAAGGATACACTTTGCAGCTTTCCAATGTAGCTCATGCGGCTCCTGCATGAACCTGGAAACTACGTGAACTGCATATGAGAGGTTTGGTCTAGAGTGTGTAAGATACAACAATATCCCCACTAGTTGTCTGTACAGTGTGCTGTCAACCAGTGGAGTCTCCCTGCCATCCTCAAGTTTGACTCCTGATAGGAAAGGAGTTAGAGTAGACTTGCAGTCTGTCATGTGAAATCTCTCAAGGAGATCTCGTGCATACTTGGCCTGAGACAGTTTGATGCCCAATGCATCCAGACTGATCTCGAGTCCAAGGAAGAAGTGTAGCGGACCCATTTTTGTCATCAAAAACCTGTCATGGAGAATCCTCTTGACTGCAACAATCGCTGAAGTCGAGCACCCGATGATCAAAAAATTATCGACATACAAAACTAAAAGTAGAAGTGAATTAGCCATCCTGAGCATGTAGACATTCGGGTCTGATTTACAACGTAAAATGTTCTATGAAAATAGGTAGGAATCCATCATGGCATACCATGCCCTTAGATCCTTCTTGAGGCCATAAAGTGACTTCTTCAGTCGAAAAACTAAAGATGAGTCCTGCATAAATCCGTAGGGTTTCTCCATGTAGATCTCCTCAAAGAGATCACCGTGAAGAAATGCATTCTTCACATCCATCTGATGGACTTCTCATATCTTCGCTATTGGAGTGAAGGTCTCATCATAGTCAATACCATGAACCTGCTGAAATCCTTTGGCGACAAGCCTGGATTTGTATCTGTTGACTGTCTATCCACTATGCTCTTGGTCCTGTAGACCCATCTGCATCTGACAATTTTCCTCCCAGAAGGAAGGGGAACCAGATCCCAATTCTGGTTCTCGAGGAGGGAGTTGTACTCCTCCTGCATGGCATATTCCCAAAATGGATTTCCAGTAGCCTCACCATAAGACTGTGGATATGAGTAATGAACTAAGAAAATATGTCTGGAAGGAAATGGTTAGTTGTAGTGAGTGCAACAGGAGGCTCCTCAAAATTAGATCTATTCCTCCTAGTATCGGCTGGATCACCAATGAGATCCCGTGCATCCTGAAGAGTAGTTTGTGCCCACTTGGGCTTCTACTCTAGATCTGCAACTGCATCTGGATGCTCTGACTCTGCATCTGACTATGCTGACTCTGAATCTGAATCTGAATCATCTGATTCCTCTGAATCAGAACTCTCGTCGAAAGAAGAGTTGGCATGTGCATGCTCATCATTTCGGACAGGTGGAAGAGTGAAGGTGTTTGCATGTGGCTGCTGAGGTACATGAGAGACACTTTCCTTGAATTGGACACTATTCTCAATGATGATCCAGTCCGAGGAAATATCAATAAGATAATATTCCTTTACACTGTCGAGGTATCGAACAAAAGTGCACTCAGTGCTCTGTGGATCAAGTGTCTTCCTCTTTTCAGAGGGAATTCGGGCCCATGCACGTGAACCGAAAATGTGAAAGTTGGGTCACTTTTGGTTTGAGGCCACTCCAAGCCTCATAGGGGGTCTTATCCTTGATAGATATATGAGGAGATCTGTTTTGGATGTATGTTGCACAATTAAGTGCTTCGACCCATAGTCTCTATGGTAGTGACTTTGCATGCATCATGTAAGATGCCATCTCCTTTAGAGATCTGTTTTTTTGCTCAACAACTCCATTTTGCTGTGGAGTATAGGTTATTGTGTGCTGCAACTAAATCCCTACCTCATGGAAAATATTATGGATCTCATGATTTACATACTCTCCCCAATTATCAATTCGGAGGACTTTGATCTTCTTTTTGGACTGTGTCTCAACTAGGGCTTTGAAATATTTGAGGTGTTGAAAGACCTCGGATTTTTTCTTGAGAAAGTAGATCCAAGTAAAACATGAGAAATCATCAACAAAAATGAGAACAAACCTCACTTTTTTGATCAATGGATGCGGAAAAGGACCCATAAGGTCACTATGGATCAGATCTAAAGGTGCAGAGGCTCTCTGAGATTTTCTCTTGTCGAATTTCTCTTGAGGGTGTTTCCCGAGTATACATCCCTCACACACTCCCTTGGAGAAATGGATGTCTAGTAGACCATCAACTAATCTGTGCTTTCTAAGTTGTTGCATGTATATGAAATTCAAATGTCCAAATCTTTCATGCCATATCCTACTACTTTCATCAACATGAGTAAGCAGTAAAGCAGAATTAGGTTCAATAAATTCAGAAAATGTATACAATCTAGATTGATGATTTACCTCACTAGTAGCAACCCAGTAGTTGGTTTGCATGTCATAGATGTCCACGAAATTTGGTGTGAATATGAATTTCTTTCCAGTGCCGGAATTCATCATATGATACATGGAGAGAAGGTTGACATAAAGTTTGGGAACGTGCAACACATTCTCGAAGATTCCATTGGTGAGTTCAATCCTTCCTTTGTCAGTGACTTTGACAAAAGAGTTGTCCCCCATCAGAATAGGAGGACCTTTGCATGCATCCAATGAAGAATAGACTGCTTCTGAGGCAGCCATGTGATGTGATTCTCCTGAATCTACGATCTAAGGATCGAGAGAGGAGTTGATTGCAATCAAGGCATGGCTATAATTTCCTTTCTTGGAATTCAGATCTTCTGGCTTCTTCTTCTTTGCATCCTCAGGGATGTGATCTCCAAGGTTGTTTTTCTGAATTATTTGAGACATAAGATCTATTTGGTTTTGCATTCATGCAGATTTCGAATGGAATCCTTTGTGACAATATGTGCATTTCTCCCCTTTTCTCATTTGGATCCAGAGGCATCGGTGAAAGGTTTTGTGTACCCTTCCCTCTTTGGATGTGCATGATCTTTTCATTTATATTTATATTTAGATTTATGATATTTGTGGCTGCCATCATGCACAGTGAGTGCATGCACCCTTGGGCCTTTGATTGTACCCATGTTGATGAGATTGGTTTGCTCTTGTGTCAGGGATTCTATAAAGTCCTCAAGAGAAGGCATATTCCAGGTGGCTCCAGAGGCGAATATGACAGTATCGAATTTGGATATGAATACAGAGAATTAAGGACCAATATTGGAGAGAATGGTGAGAACCATTTGTTTCTCCTCCTTCGATTTATCAACCCCGCAAGATTTGAGTTGCGACAGTAAATCCTTGAATTTTGTAAAGAAATCTTGGATATTCTCAAATATTTTTGGATCTAATGTGAGAAGCTCCACCTCCATCATGTGTCCCTTCATATCACCCTATTTTCCAAACAACCCTTCTAAGGTGGTCCAAGATTCATTGGGAGTCTTACAGGAAGATATATGAAAAAGGATATCGGGAGAAATAAGACTGCAAATTGTTCTGAGTGCCTCATCCATGCGATTTAAATACCTGGATTTTTCTATGGCTGATGTTGGTTCTATATATGTATTCAAGGTTAACCTCTACAAACCTCTGGTTCGGAGATGTATGGATATTTTCTCCTTCCATGCAAAATAGTTGTAAGGTGTAAGAATGAATTCTTTTTGGAATTCCATCTTTCCACTGTCGTCAATCTTTTGTACCTACAAATTGCTTTTAGTGTAGATTTTTTCTTAGCATTCCGTCAACTCTAATACCATGTAAATGTGTTGAACCTGCACAAAATATATCTAGCTAAACAATAATGCACACATTTGTAGAGACAATTGGAGAAAGAAGAAGAAGGAGAGAAAGAATGGAAGAATTCTCATTAATCATTTTGAATAATGAATAATTTACACATGATATACTCTGTACAACTCAATGAGTGTGCACTGGAGGAGAACCAATGCACCGTAGTGGTGGTCTAGAGTGATCTGGACACACACCAGTAGTTACGAGAGTGAACTTCCACCTAGTCTAGTCTCTCAAGCAGTTACATGAGTGAACTTCCACCTAGTCGAGTTAAATAGTCAACTAGTCTTTAGTTAACTGACTGAACATAGAGTAGTGAAGAGTTAACTCAGGGAATCAAGGCTAATGCACCGGTTTGGTGATGATCCCAAGGCAAGGTTGAATTATCATGGTGATGATCCCAATGTTGCATGGTGATAAAACCAATGCAACATCTAAACTCAACTCAACTAGTCAAACTGAAGTGTCATGTGAAAGAGAATATTCTCCAGGTGGAATATTCTCCCCTAAAATATAGGAGACTGGATAATGACTAATTATAACTAATAAACAAGGAAAAAACTTAGGAAAAATAAATCCTAGGTGTGTGTGAAGTAACTCCAACAAGAATATTCATCCCGAACTTGGCAGAAATTATAAAGCACATACCTGCATGCTCAGGAAGGGAAATGAGATCAAGTGTAAATCGGAGGCCAAGAAATATTTTGAAGATATCAAGGTGGTGCTGACTAGAGATATTATTCTATCCAGTCCAGACTTCACGAAATATTTCATCTTGATTTCATTCGCCTCAAAGCACACTATTTTCATCGTGCTGTTGTAGAAAGACGAGCAGAACTTCGAGAAACCTATAGCCTATTTCAGTAGGACACTAAGGGATGCTCCACTAAGGTATGGCATTAGGGAAAAACAAGCACATGCCTTAGTTAAAGATCTGAAGGAGTTTAGGACTTACATATTGCACTCCCATGCCATTTCTTATGTTCCCAACAACTCAGCAAAGGATATATTGACTCAACCTGATCCTGAAGGGAGAAGAGACAAGTGGATAGCGACCATGCTGGAATACGATCTTGAGATCAAGTTTACGAAACTAATTAAGGGTCAGTGCCTTGTGAATTTAATGGTGTAGTTGGACTACGATGCTGTAGGAATGAATTTCATTGTTGATCTGTCAGAATGTCCTCAAGAAGAAACGACTGCACAGGTGTCTCAATAGTTCATCGATTTACCATGGTATGCAGAGATCATCTATGTGTTGAAAAATCTCCAAGCCCCTCCGAGTGTAAGAAAGATCAAGGCTTGATTTCTAAAGCTTAAAGAAGTTAAATTCTGCATCCTGGATAACTCACTCTACTGGAAAGACCCTGGGGGAATATTGTTGAGCTGTTTATTGGAAAATGATGTGAAGTGAGCCGCAAAAGAATTTCACAAAGGCGATTGCGGAGGGCACCACTACTGGAAAACCACTGCGCACAAAATCCTGAGGGCAGGTTACTATTGGCCTACAATATTTGCAGATGTGTACAAATAAGTATCCAGCTGCCATGAATGTTATATTTTCGATGGGAGAAGAAAGTTGCAGCCCCTTCCACTAAAGATGATCTCAGTCTAAGCACCTTTTATGCAATGGGGTCTGGATTTCATAGGGGAAATAAATCCACCATCCTCAATGCAACACAAGTGGATACACATGACCACTGACTACTTCATGAAATGGATAGAAGATATCCCCACGAAGCAAGCTACCGACACAGTCATCATCCAATTTCTGGAGACGAACATCTTGTCGAGATTTGGATGCCTCGTCAAGCTCATAAAAGACAACGCTACCACATTCAAGTCCAAAAGGATGGAGAAGTTTTTTTAGGATTACAATATAACCCTGGGGCACTCCATGATGTACTACCCACAAGGAAACAGGTTAGCAGAATCCTCAAATAAAATCCTAACCAGGATCATCAAAAGACTCCTGCAAGACAATAAGAAAGCTTGGCATAAAAATCTTATCTATGCACTGTGGGAAGATCGGGTTACCACCAAAAAGTCCATCTCAACGTCGCCTTTTCAAATCGTATATGGCGCAGATGCAATTTTTCCTACCTCACTGGGGCTACTAGAAAGAAAGTTGCTGCAAGAGCAGGAGGTCGAGCCAAATGACGCGCAGAGGAGAATAAATCAGCTAATTCACACATAACAGATGAGGGAACATGTGTGCAATCGATCACAACTCCATCAGGAGAGGATAAATAAAGCCTTCTACAAGAGTTCCAAGAAAGAGGATTTTCATATAGGGGAGCTGGTGTTGAGATGGGATGCGAGAAATGAAGATAAAGGAAAGCATGGAAAATTCGACCACCTCTGGATGGGTCCATTCAAAGTCAACACGTATTGCGAGAACTATGCTTATTTTCTAGAAGGATCAAATGGAGAATGCCCTAGTTGGGGGCTTGTAAACGACAGGTTCCTCAAACATTATCTAATGAAATAAAATTTGTTTAAGTCATATGCCATTGTAAATAATCATTTTATTTTTTGTGTCGAGTCAGTAGGTCAACATAAAATTGAAGTCCGAAGTGAAGGCCCTGAGTTTATGCTGAGTCTTTTTAAAAGATGCATCGATAAATTAGGTTGTGTTTTTTCTTTCATATTGGAGTGTCGAAGAGTCGAAATAATCCCCCATGGTCAGGCACCTGGTCTACTATTCTTTGCTACCTCACGGGGAGGATAGCATCCCTATTGGAGCTAGTTGTTAGCTCCTCTTTTTTTCTTAAAGTTAGAATCAATTTTAGTCGAGTGGTAGCCCATGTGTCAAAACATGTGAAGTCAGGTATGTAAAAATGAAGGGGTCGAAGTCAGCAAGTGGTCGGTTGTCCCTTGGAAACGGGAAGGGATGTCAAAGTCATAACATGTGTAAATGGTACGAGTATGTCACTTCCCAGAGAGTCGGGTCCTGTTAAAAAGTAGTCTCTACATGCCCCAGGTCGAGTCAAGTAGTTAATGGAAGTTGCATCAGCAAGTGCAGTAACAATTATCAACTCATTATGAAGGCCAAGGGAATGAAAAATCGCGAAGGGAATGTAATGTGGCTCAAACATCAACTCAGAGAGGCGCAGGATACGATCATCCAGCTGCGCGAAGCACAACATCTGTCGGAAGAAAGGTATGAAAAACACTTTAGAGAATGTGAAGCAGCCGAAGAAATAGCCCGCGTAGTTCTCGCCAAAGAGTAGAATAAACAAGATTAGTTGAGTTCATTCCTGTATCTGCAAGTAGAAAGAAAATCTTGACATTTTTGAAGGAGACATCTCCCTAAGACATTTTTTCATTTTGATAACGGTCATGACTATCTAAATCCACTTTCCTCGCACATTTCCCCCAACAAATGAGCTCGCGGAAAAAAATCAAAGCTGTTACAGCTGACAATGGGACTCTAACAAACACTTGTCCACTCAGATATCTGATCTAGGGAAAACATTGACACATCACTCCCCATGATGGTACCTGATCGATAACCGAATCCATGTGGCGGATTACAAACAATCATGATGTAGCCATATGTATTTGTTGTCTATTTTTGGAAAAACGTCATGCAAAGAGTTTGTAACGTAGAACAGTCAGTTCCTAGTTTTTAGAGATAGCAGTTAGAAGAGAAGGGTAGCCCAAGCAGTGCCCTCGCTTATTTATTTGATCTTTTCGATGTAAGCCAGGTTGGTTGGAAAAACTAGTATAGACAATAGCCATTGTATGTAAATTTGATTTCGACCGAAACTTAATGCAAAATTCATGTAGCTTTGATGAAAAGATTCTAATTGTAGCAGTTGGATGTATTGTCTTCCCTTATTTGCGTACATACTTCCTGTTTCCTTTATTCATATATTTTTCTATTTGAATCGTAACAAAATTTTGAACAAAAAAATTTAGACAAAAAAAGTTCCCTATGCAACGCCCCTTTTTCGCGCCATTTAGACAAAAAAAGTTCTTCTAAAGTTAACTCTGAATTCATCCACAATGGTGCTCCGAGTTACTTTTCATGTTTTTCCCCTCGCCACACATTACTATTTTTCACTGAAGACTGTTGCTCACTTAACCTTTATCCTCTCAAAGTTCAGTCACTGAATCATTTGTTTCTGTCATTTTCTCGAATAGACTCCATAGCCCAAAGTCTTACTTTCTTGCGCTAATATAACCAGAACCCATTATTTCAAAGGTGTTTAATCTAGCCACAGTTTTAAATCCATATTTCGCGTTGAGACAATATTTTACCAAGAGAGCCCCCACTAGATATGAAAGGCTAGTTTCATACCTCAAAGTTGATTGAAACAGTTACCTCTGTCATCTGTTTATCATCTGGATAGATTTACAGAGTGCTAATAGGTCCCAGTGGACACGTGGAGCCAGCTGTGAAGTCAGGAGACTTGACACTCCATAAGAATGGTTCGTAAGTGAACGAAAGGAAGAAATTTAAAAAGTTTCATAACGCCAAGATGACGAGACGTAATGATGTCACCAAAGTTGACATGGAAGTGTTCAGAGATTAACGGTTCAGGGTGTTGGGGGTGTGCAGATGTGAAATCCTCTGAAGTCTCGAAGCTCTGAAGCTCCGAAGCTGGAAGCTCACATGCCTGAGGTTCCATAGTGACTGCCAGTCATGAGATGCTGGGTAGTCATGGATTGTTGATTGACTCTACTTCATGAGTTCATCAATCTAGAACTCCGAGAGATTTTTTGTGATGTGCTTTGAAAAATTCCAAAGCCGAAGGCCCGAAGTCCCGAATAAGCACCTATCAACCTAGAACTTGGCCACAACCTATGGTTGCATGGGTTTGGGGATAAGAGAAAGGGGCTAGTGCCCAGAAATTATTGCAGAACAGATCAAAGCTTGGAAAGAAAAGATCCGCGGGAATTCTTGATTGATCGAGAACTGCAAAATGAAATCTGAAATTTTTCTTTTAATCAGATTGGTTTATGAATACTGTGGAATTTGTTAAGGACTGATGGCCTGAAAAATTTCGGTCGAATGCACATTGTGTTTGCAGAGTTAACGATTGTTAGAACCAAACCAAATTGTTCCATGGTGCACCAAAATGGAAGAGGCACATAATGATTTCAGTTCAGAGAATGAATCTAAAGGAATGGATGTCCATTTGGGAGTTGAAGGATCGAACTCCAATGGGCATGGAGAAGAGATAGATAAGGAGAAAAACATGATGAAAATCATTGAAAAGTTGCAGAAATATGTCCAGACTCACAGAGAAGATAACAAAAATCTCATAAAAGTAAGGGAGCAACAAGGAGAATTCAACATAAAGTTGATGCAGAGTCTGGAAAGAATTGAAAAGAATTTGGATAAGGAGAGTGGCTCAATCAAAACAGGGAGTCGTGGGACCCCTAAGAATAAAGGAATATCAAGGAGCATTAGTAGGCATCACCGTCACTCCCCAAAACATTCCAATAAGAGAGCACACAACAGTTCAAGTCCATCTCCTACCAGAAAGCATAGGAAATCAAAAGTGGATGAATTCAAGGGTGAAATGAATAAAATCAAGCCTCCTACCTTTGGCAAAGAACACAAGACAGATGAATATGTTGAGACATGGTTGCTGGGCATGAGGAAATATTTCCAACTACAAAACTATTCTTCTCATGCAGAGGGAAAAATTTCCATTTACCAACTTAAAGGAAAGGCATCCATATGGTGGGATCATCTTGTGCAAGTACAACACATAAGAGAAGAATGTTACATGGAGGGAATTCAAGAGACATTTTGAAAAGAAGTACTTAACTAAGAGGTATTATGACAAGAAAATGAAAGAGTTCTTCGAACTCAAGCTGGGAAGTATGCCCATTGATGAGTATGAAAGAATATTCTTGGAGTTGTTGAAATATGTCCGCTTCATCAAGGACGAGACAATTAATATTCAAAGGTATCTGAGTGGGCTACCATCTTCCATCAGTGACAAGATCCAGTATGATGACCCAAAAACTATGGAAGAAACTATAAGGAGAGAAAAATGCTTATATGATCAGCAAAAATAAAAGCCTACTTTCCAAAAAGCTTGGGAAGGCAACAAGAAGTTTAAGAGGGAGTAGAGGCAGAAGGGAAACAAACCACCATTTTTCAGGAATAGCCCTCATGGATAGCCAGGTTTTAGAGAGCCCAGGAAGGATGAAGTAGGTGGGAAAATGCCAAGGCAACCAGCTATGGAATGTTGGGGTTGTAAAGGAAATCAAAGGTACAGAGTTGTCCACAATGTTCAACAAGAAGAAACAATGGAGGACATGGGCATAAGTGTACCAAGGATATACACAACCCTGTACAATAAGAAAGTAGAATATCAGTCACATATGATTGAAGTGGAAGGTATGATCAACAACCAAACCATTACTATTTTAATTGATTCAAGAGCTAGTCATAGTTACATAGATCCTAGAATGGTGGAAAGTTTGCATTTGCCAAGAAGCAAGCATAGAAAATATTGGTTAGTGCAACTGGATACATGAGCCAAGAGAAAGGTTGTTGAGTTGGTTAAGTCCTTTTCAGTGGACATGAATGGACTGAGCACAAGGGCTGAATTGAATATCTTACCTTTAGGTTGCTATGACTGTCTAATTGGGATGGATTGGTTGGACCAACACCATGCCATCTTAGAATATCGTAAAAAGGAATTTACTTGCCTGGATGAGGAAGGAAACCCAAGGAAAGTGTAGGGAATCCCAAGGGCAGTGACTATCAGATAAATCTCAGCAATGCAGCTGAAGAAGTGTTATAGGAAGGGTTGCCAAATATTTGCAGCTCATATCGAAGAAGCACCTAAGGATAAGGTGTCAAATATTGAATACCATGAAATATTAAAATATTTTGAAGATGTATTCCAGGAGGTACCCGTACTACCCCCAAAGAGAGATATTGATTTCTCTATAAACCTGATGCCTGGAGTAGCTCTAGTGTCAAAAAATCCTTACAAAATGAGTACACCAGAGCTGAAAGAACTGCAATTGCAGCTTGAATAACTTCTGAAGAAGGAGTATATACACCCAAGTGTGTCACCTTGGGGTGCCCCGGTCTTGTTCATGAAGAAGAAATATGGGACATTGAGATTGTGCATCGATTTCAGATAGTTGAATAAAGTTACTATAAAGAACAAATATCCTTTGCCAAGGATCGATGATCTCTTTGATTAGTTGAAGGATGCCAAGATATTTTCAAAAATAGATCTCAGGTCGGGGTAGCACCAGGTAATAATAAAGGATGAAGACATCAAAAAGACCACCTTTAGAACAAGGTATGGTCATTATGAATTCATAGTGGTGCCATTTGGGTTATCAAATGCACCCGTTGTTTTCATGTTCTTAATGAATGGTGTTTTCAGGGAATATTTGGACAATTTTGTCATTGTCTTTCTGGATGACATACTTGTATATTCCAAGTCGGAGGAAGAGCATGAACATCATCTAAGGATGGTGTTGCAGGTGCTAAGAGAGCACAAACTGTATGCCAAATTGAGCAAGTGCTCATTCTATCAAAAGCAGATCCATTATTTGGGACATATCATTTCAAAATATGGGATAGCCATGGATCCTGACAAGATAGAAGCCATCAGAGAATGGTCAGCACCGAAGAATGTGATAGAAGTTAGATCCTTTATGGGTGTAGCTAGCTATTACAAAAGGTTCATTGTAGGGTTCTCAAGGATAGCTCACCCCATCACTTCCTTGCAAAGAAAGGAGAAGAAATTTCAATGGACAAAAGAATGTGAGAGAAGCTTCCAACAATTGAAGGAGTTGTTAACTAGTGCTCCAATCCCGAGGATTGCAGATCTGAATGAAGATTTTGTAGTGTGTACAGACGCATACAAAGAAGTACTGGGAGGAGTCCCCAATCAGAATGGGTTTGTGGTATGTTATGAATCCAGAAAGATGAAGGATCATGAAAATAACTATGCAACTCATGATTTGGAGTTGGCAGTCGTAGTGCACGCCTTGAAGAAATGGAGGCACTACCTCATGGGAAGGAGGTTTGAACTGAGGAAAAACCATAATGGTCTGAAGTATTTGTTTGATCAACCAACCTTGAATGCTAGGAAAAGTAGATGGTTGGAATTCCTTTGTGAGTATGACTTTTATATCAAACATATAAAATAAAAGGAGAACAAAGTGGATAATGCACTTAGTAGAAGAGTGCATGAACTACATTCTACGACCATTAGCATGTATCAAACTGATATTAAGGGTAGAATTTCGAAAGCTGCAAATGCCAATTTGCAGTACATGGAATTGGTAGCAAAGCTACAACAAGGTAAGATGCTACAAAAAGTAAAAAATTATAAATTGGAAGCTGATGGAACACTCTTGTACAAAAACAAAATTTATGTACCTAATTCCCAGTAGTTGAGAATTATGATCTTGAAGGAAATTCATAATGTGCCTTATGCTGGGCACCCTAGATATCATAAAATAGTGGCAGTAGTCAAGAGCCATTACTTTTGGCCAGGTATGAAAAAGGAAATTGCAGAATACATTGCTAGATGTATGGAGTGTCAGAAAGTCAAAGCTGAACATAGGCACCTAGCAGGGTTTCTACAACCATTACCCATTCCTGAGTGGAAGTGGGAAGTGGTGACAATGGATTTCATCACAGGATTGCCCAGAACCGACAAGAAACATGATTCGATCATGGTGGTGGTGGATAAGATTACAAAAGATGCCCATTTTATTCCATTGAAAACTACTCACAAGGCAACTAATGTTGCTGATATCTATATGAAGGAAGTAGCACGATTGTACGGTATTCCCAAGAAAATTGTGTTTGACAGAGACCCGAAATTCACCTCAAAGTTATGGAAAGGGTTATTCAAAGGGTTCAGAATGAATTCGAACTTCAACACAACCTATCATCCCGAGTCTGATGGGATAACATAAAGGGTAAACCAAGTGATAGAGGACATGGTAAGGATGTATGTGATGGACAAACCATATAAATGGGAAGATTATCTACACTTGGTAGAATTTACCTACAACAATGGGTATCAAGCATCGGTGAAGATGAGCCTGTTTGAAGCACTTTATGGTAGAAAGTGCAACACACCAATAAGCTGGGATAACCTAACTGATAGAGCAATAATTGGGCAAGCATTTCTCAAGGAAATGGAAGAGAAAATGCTGAAGATTAAGTAGAAATTGAAGGTTGCCCAAGACAGGCAGAAAAGCTATGTAGACAAAGGTAGAACCCACAGGGAGTTTAAAGTTAGTGATCATGTTTTCATGAAAGTGAAAGCCAACAGAAGTTCCTTGAAGCTGGGAAACTATTCCAATTTGGCAGCCATATATTGTGGGCCATTTGAAATCCTAGAAAGGATTGGACCAATTGCATATACGCTTGTATTGCCTGCATCCATGACTGTATATAATGTGTTTCATATTTCATTGCTTAAGAAATATATACATGATGCTAATCATGTTATTGATTGGAATGTGATTTAGGTGGAGCAAGAAGGCATATTACAAGTGCATCCGATGTGTATACTGGACCGAAAAATAAAGCATCTCTGGAATCAAGCCATAAGGCTTGTAAAAGTCCAGTGGACTTGGTACGATCCTGAGGATGCAACATGGGAGCATGAAGATGCCATGCGGGCAGAGTACCCGCATCTTTTTGAAGATTTTGGAAATGTTGTTGTTATGGTGTAAATAAGTTGCATTGAGGACAATGCAAAAATAAGGGGAGGGGATTGTAACACCCCAAGGCTGAGCCC
>ML844263.1:38278-60009 GCA_009831015.1 Picea engelmannii | reverse complement strand
AGATCTGATGGTTCAGAAAGGTTCATAACTTGTGCATTCTCCCATGACTTCCTGAACGGGGAAAATTCAACGGCCCGGATGTTCTCATGGACCTTGGGGATCTACGATCCCGATCTCTTCGCTATCCACGAAGGTACAAAAAGACAAGGTGGTAAGGCGTTTAACATCCTACTTTCTCCTACCAAATCTAATGGTCGTGAGTGACCACAGATTTCCCGATGGGATCTCGTCTGTCGATTCGATACTTATCAGGGATTTCTTAGGGCCTTGCGCCCTCACGTCCTCCTTCCAGGTTCTTGATGATTTTTTCAAGGAGGGTATCTCTATGGGGAGGTTTACCCAGGGTACTATCCAAAGCAGATAAGGGTATCTCTCTCCCGAGAACCAGGCGTGAAGTCTGAATTAGATCAACATGCATATAAATAACACTTTAAGAGAGCATAAGCCACACATAGTCTTTCCATATAAACATACAACTACCAGTATTGATCAAGACACCATATAGACATTCTTATAATGAATTCATTCACGATTTCACAACTTATGATCATAAATGTCATCATACATATATTCCAAGATGTCAAAGGAAAAACACTTATCAGAAAGTAACACCAGGGGTTATGCAACTGCTAAGAGGGGTGCTCGTTTCCACCCAACCGTAGGCTCAGCGGCTCCCAGCGGATTTACCACTAGCCACCCCCGAGATAAGACCACAATGTTATGAGACTGTGTCTCTGTTTTCCAGTGACCAGGAGCGAAGGTTACTCTCCTCCCTCTCTGTTATCACTCACTATGCATATCGCCAAAGTTCTCCCCTCACGTCTACCCCCCCCAAATCGCTTCTTCCCCATGCCTTATCCTCTTGCGAGGTTGCGCGTGGCACGATTTCCATCGCGCTGGTCAGGTCTAATGGCTCTACGGATGGGAGGTTCACCTCCCCATCCCTCATTAATTTCTGAGGAGCCATCTACCTACCAGCCTGTGAGGCATTTAATTCGGGGCTAGCGAGCCATTGTTGGTTCTCCGAGCCAGTGGAGTCCAAATATGGTATTGATTGTCGATGGAAGTTAATGCCACCATTCCAGGTTCCCTCCACCACCTTTCTACAACCATCGTGGTCTCTTTTTCAGCATATCCCCTCTCAGCAATCCTGCAATATAAATTCATAATATTATTCACATTCTGAGTTTGCCACAGTTCTTGGCCAGTCCAGTTATTTTTACAAACTGGGGGAAACAGGGTGTTACATTATTCTTACCATAATACTGACTTTTACCTCATGTAGCAAGGCCCACTTCCTTCCGGAAGCCAACCGATGTGGTGGGCTCCATATGGAAATCTACGACCATCTGTGGTGGTGAGGGGGTCTCCATCTATGCAAAAAGGATATTACTAGTCATGTAGTCTCTCAACACTCCATATCTGCAACATGAGGACCTCAAGACATAATCTCCTTAGTTATCCTCAAAGTGGGGATAACATTTGGCTCATACTTGGGGACATGTGCTCGTTGTAGAGTGCATGAAAAGCACAACATCTCCTGGTAGACATGTTCCTACCAAAAAATCAGACAAAGGGATCTAAGCATATAGGGTGGTGCTATCACCGTTCATCGATATATATATAAATCGAAAATGAAAACTAATATAGAAAAAAAAATGACATTTTTCAAAAATTTCTAAGCTAAGCATGAAATCAATATGCAAGTAGAGAAAAATGAAAATGAAATGCATCTAAACTAGTATGAGCAATCAAGATGCAAATGCAGGAGAAAGATAGATGACTTACCTACTTACCTGGGGCATGGGCCTTGAATAAGTCATGTGACCTAGATGTAAGGTCATAGAAGAGCTCCATCCACTGCTAATGGCATCTTCCTCTCATCTAGTGTTGTCAGATAGTACCTTTCTTTATCAGACTTCTTCTTGATGATGTAAGGGCCAAACCATTATTTTTTATCTCACTGGTCATATCTAGGCTTGCCCATTCTCTTGGCCCACATGAGCATAAGACTTCCCTTAGTAAAATCGATGCAAGGTGTATTTTAAACGTATGGAGGCTTTGTGTGGACTGTCTCTTTGTCGATCTCTTTGTGTTTCTCATCTTATTTCTTCAAAATCTGGATAGACCCTGGCTCCTTCCCATGGTATTTTGCAAGTTTCTCTTTGTATTGATATGTCCATGGAAGAAGCGTGTCTATTGAGTCCTCCTTCATAAAGGGTAGCTCATATGGATCATACTTAATGGTCTGTGGGGGCACATCATAATCACATTCGCTGACATAATCAGGACCATCAGGATTCATCACGTGTCTATCAACATTCTCTCGCTTGTATAGTATCTAAAAATTTCCATCTCCCATGGGAATGTGTGCATGGGTGAGATCCATGTTAAGGAAACCCCCAAGAGCAGTAGAACATCTCCTAGATAAGATCATCCCACAAGCATTTGGAATGTCTATCACTACTATGTCCATCAGAATGTTGATATGTGGAAAATCAAATAGGAAGACCTCAATGTCCTCACATACCCTGAGAACCTTGACCCTTTTGGAATCAATACCACCCACATTTCCATAAGGTCGGGTTGTCTTTAAACCAAGATGTTTCATCACCTTCAATGATATGACATTTGTTGAGGCCCCTGAATCAAGCATGTAGTTGTTCAAGAGGATGCCATTCATGCCTAATGAAAGATAGAAAGGAGGATTCTTGTCCCTTGGCCGATCGAGATACATAGTGTTTAATATGATGGGAGGATCTTCCTTCTCGGTTGGCACTTGTAAGACTTTCAAAAATTCCCTTTTTACAGAAGGGATCTTACACATCTTTGTCACTAGGACGGTCATATTTAGTTTTCCAAACATACTTGCAACATATATATTTAACTAAATATCATCTATAGGATTTGTCTTAGGAAGCAACTCACATACCAGTGGTGAAAGTGGTGGAGCCACCTTCTCTATTGATGGAAGAGGAGTATCAGGCTGTGATGGAGGGGTCGAAGCTTTATTTCTTCTAGTGTAGGTCATAATTTCCCTCCTCCTTAATACCTTCTTCTGATCATCTATCAATTTATTCAAGGCCTGGAGTCTCCCCTCTCTTTCTCCTCTTCTTCTAGATTCATTGATATTCTCTTGGGTAACTTGTTCCTCTTCGAAATTGAAAATCATATCAATGAAGTTTATATCATCAGGATAATCTTCATATTGTCGTGGGAACTCATCTTACCTATGGGGTTCTTATAATGGGAGGCACCAAGCTTCTCAATCAATTGTCCCGACAAGTTTCAAAGTATCTGGGGCATTTGCCTCTTATTGAGGTCTTGGTTTCCAACCGGTGGCATCTCTCTATTTTCTGGAAAACCAAGTTCTGGGAGAATATTGATTTCTTTCCACTGTAGTCATATGGCTCATAAGACAATTCTTCACTTGAACAAACTAAGTATTCATTTGGTCTATCTTCTAATTCAGGAGAACAATCAGATCAGGAGACATGTTGTTGGAAACCTTCGTCTTTGCTTCTGCTTTGGCATGAGGGTACTGAAAAGGTTCCACTTTTGAATCAATGAGAATATCTTCAATGTCAATACTAAACTCTTTATATTCTACTAATGACATGGGATTTTTATCTTTGAGAATGAATCGAAACTTCCCTTCAAAAGCATTGATGTAGAGGAGACGAACTGATGATGTTGTGGGACAAAAATGTGTTGGAATTTGATTGTACATCTTGTCAAATCCGGTAATGAATTCATTTACTATTTCATTCTCCTTTTTCTTTATCTAATTAAACTGAGCCCCAAGTGTCCCACCATATTCCTTTTTCAACCATGTATTATTTAATAAGTTGGAAAAACCATCATAGGATGTGAGATGATTGTCGGGGAGTCTTATGAACCAATCAAGGGATTCTTCAGTCAATGATAAGGAAAATAACTTCATGGCCACATATTCATGCTCAATACTTGCATTGGCCATGTCCCGACCCATAACATAAATATGGTCATCAACAGTTATCACATTATTTTCGGGGAACTTTGGCAACCACGTGTTGACTTCTTTTGGCATTGTATTAGGGTATCCTTGGATATTGGCCATGTTAAGAGGTTTGTAGAGGTCCCTTTCCCAAGGGTGATCCATTGGAGCAAGAGGAAGGGTATTATGGAAAAGGGTTTTAACAACGAGAGACTTGAGAGGAGGCCTTCTTTGGTAAACCTTAGAAGTTTTGAACCTCCCAAGGGGAAATGTTTTGGGAAAGAAAGGGTTTTGGGAAGGTGGAGTCACTAGATGGGCTTCAAGATGAGCTCATCAGGAAAAGTGGAAAGGGAACGTCCCTTGGGTGAAGTCGCCAGGAAACCTAAGAGAAAGGCTTTGGGATAACTTACCAAAGCGTCGTTAGGGTATGAAAAAGATTCAAAATCTTCCCCGGAAATAGTGCCAAAATGTTATAGCATAGGTTGTAGGTTGGGAAAATCCTGACCCAACAACAAAAGCAAGTGCTACAACTAGGGAATCCTACATCCAATGTCACATCGATGTAGGTGCCACACTTCAAGGGTGACTAGGTCACTCTAGGGAGGTGATCCTGGTGACCATAGGAGAATGAGATGGAGATGGATAGAGATAAAAGTGAAACCCCTAGAATTCAAGTCTAAGCAGAGTGGGATGTGAGAGGAGATGCCTTGTAAACCAAGTAATTGTTTCCTCAAAGATGTAGTACTTCTTTGGATGATTGTACCTTCCTGAGACACAAAGAAAGACACCTTGCAATGCTATATGTTACTATGGATTAGAAAGTTAAGATTTATGTCCCTAATTTGCAGCAGTAGATAATAGTTTATATCAACAAATAAAACATCTAAATCAACATATAAAAGCGTAATATTAACTAACAATATTATCAATGAATTTGGAAATCAATCATGACTTCAATATAGCACTTTGAGATTGAATAAATCAAGATGTTATAAAGTGATTTTATGCAGTAAATTATCATCCTTGTGGATGTAGCATTCAATGGCATGCAGAAGAAAAATTAACCATGGAAAAGTGCCAATAACTAGCCTAAAAAGTGCACCCTAGTTAGTAGACTAGGTGAGTGAAGTTAGAGAGATTTACTAGGGTTAGTTTTTGAGGTAAGAGAGAGTTATCAGATAGGGTTATGCATCCCTAATGGTTGTAGGATATTTTTTATAACATAAAACAAATTAGTGGGAGAAGAGGGATGCCTCAATGAGGAAAGAGAACTCAAGGCTCAAGGAACACTTCTCCAAAAGATAAACTTGAAACTAGCAAAATTCACTTTTCCTTAGGCAACAAATTTATATCTCCAATGCAATGAATAAAAGAATAGTGCCTTCAAAGAAGGGTTAATGGAGTCAAGTAGAAATAACTAGAGATGCTATCTCCGTTGGGGTGTAAACCCTCTTACTCCTCAAGGCAAGTATCTCTAGTTAGGGTTTGAAGATGAGGGGTGTAAATCCTCTTACTTCCTCAAACAAACCCTTGCAACATTAATAATATTAAGAATAAAAATGATCGAGACTAGAGTGGGGGTGTAAATCCTTATACTTCCCACTTAGTTCCTAGCACCATAATCTTGAATTGAAACAAATTATAGCATGAAAGTGCAAGACCATACCAATTCCAAGAAAATGCTACGACAACCCACCATAAGAGAAAATGACAAGCCTTCCAAGGCTAGCGCTAGACTTCTACCAACCATTCATCAATAGATATCCATAAACAAGAGCATGAAAGAGAAAAATATCCAAAGATAGCGAAAATTTCAGATCAAGTCCTCTCACAAGAGGGAGAGTTATGTTAAAATGAGATCTTATGATATCTTATTTATAAAAAATGTCACCAAGGTGAATTGTCCACATATTTAGGGGTAAACCACAAGACTAGGGGTCAACAACCCTAATATTCTCCCTTAACAAAGTAATATTAAACAATTCATTTAAAAATTCACTTTTACACAAATAAAACCCTAATTTTAGTAGGATGTCACCCATTTAGGGGACATTTTGGAATTTCGAGGAGGTCGTTGGTGATGGAGAAGAGTAGAGAGGCTTCCCAAAGCCACATGCCAAGAATACAACAAATTCCTTCATGACGAAGGTTCAAGCCCTTCAAAACGTCCAAGTGCCAATGTATGTCACCTCACCACCAAGCCCTAACCCCGTAGGTGACATCATGCTAAAAAATGAGATGTTTTTCCTCTCCTAATAAAAAAGTTTGGAAGGTGGGGGCTAGGCTACATTTTCCAAGTCATATTCAAGGCCTTTCAAGTTTGATATTCCTCATCCGACAAGCGGTCCCTTAGCATCCACTTGTGGGCTCCAAGACCCATGGAATCCCAAGCTAGGCTTGTTCTTCCAAAATTGTCCACTAGCTAGGTCCTACAAAGACGAACAAGCATGCCCTCCAATGATCTCAAGTCATAACATCATGATAATTGAATCCAATCAATAAATGTGCCACCTAAGCATGTGCATCAAAGATCACTATATCAAACAGTTAATTTCTCAAAGACACTATGCGACTTGTCAAGCTTGAATATGGGAGGGTTGACGAGGTGTTCTATTGGGTAGATCTTGCCCTAGGTCAAGGAAAGTTTCCAAGAGATACCTCTTCAAGCCACGTAAAGTGGGTGAGGTGGTTGGGGTCAAGACTCAATGGACATAGGGCTCATGAAATACAAGGGGTTGTATTGTCTCATTCATGGGTGCCTTTGTAGAGGGTGTGTGGCACCTTCGTTTGCAATGCACTTTTTGGAAGCCCATTATTTTTCCTTTCTTTCATTCTTCCATAAATTTAAGGAAAGGTTGAAGACCATTACCCTGGTGTAGTGTCCAGATAATGGCAGCGTCACCCACAAACACCTGGTAGAAATGAGAAGGTTGGCTCGTGATGAGACCCCCTTTCTTTCAGCCATGCAACTGAGAGCCATTACCCTGGCTTGGTGACCAGATGATGGTAATGTCATACTACTATATATTCATGGACATGATAGGTCAACTTGTGATGAGACCTCCTATCCTTCAACTAAACTTTTACACATTCTTTATAATATTTTATTGTGGGTCCCCCTTTACTCAAAGATAAGTGTTTCATTGCTTTCTTGGGTGATCCCTGGGAAAAACATCTAGAAGGTTCATACAAGGATTTTATCTTTTATCCAACATCAATCCCTCTGGGCCTTCATCCCCTTCTTCCCATAGAATGAGGGACAACCCCTTCTTGGGTCAATACACCCTAAAATCCCAAGAGATAAGGAAATGAGAGGAAATAGTGATGAAAAGTGGTAAGTATGGTCGAGAACTGTATGGTGGCTCTTCAAGGGATTTCCTAGTAGAAAACCCATCCCCAAGGTAGACCACTTACTAGGGAACAATGTCCACCACCAAGGTGAAGCAGGGCAAAAGGCATAATGTCCAAGCATATATCATGAAATCTAGAGCAATGTAAGATACAACATACTCAAATGGATTAAATATTGAAATGATGCTTACCATAATACGGACTTGTACCTCATGGAGTAAGTCCCACTTCCTTCTAGAAGCCAGCTGATGTGGTGGATTCCATCTGGAAATCTGCGACCATCTATGGTGGTGAGGGGGGGTCTCCATCTGTGAAAAAATGATATTGTTGGTCATGTAGTCTCTAGACACTCCATATATGCAACATGAGGGCCTCGAAACATAATCTCCTTAGTTATCCTCAAAGTGGGGATAACAAAACCAACTATGCTACATGTTACATCCTTCATGGAATTTATTTCAAGATTCAATATTGTGCATGAGGATGCAAGGATGAAATCGTTCATATGTTCCTTGAAGGATGATGCAATTATTGGTTTTATGATTATTGTCCATAGAGGACATCTTCATTTTCAAGTTTGATCAAGGAATTTTGCAAGCAATGGGATGATGTTTATGTAGAAGAAGAGCATATTAAAGATCCGCATAGCCTTCATGACATATGAGAGGAATCATCCTTGGAAGACCAAACTTCTTCTTCATCCCATGAGCTACTTGTGCATAATATTTCAGATCTAGGAGAATCACATGTTGATAATGAGATGCACTTGCCTGAGGACATTTCAACCGTCATCATCATAAATGTAAAAGAGGACAAGGGTTTGGTAAGTAATGATCCATTTCAACCTTTTGAATTTAATGATCAAACCCTTGATGATTTGGATCAATGTTTCAAATATTAACTATATATCACTAACATCACGATATATCATGATTCTCTTAGCATGGCAACAATATCGCTGGAAAATATTGCAAATTTTTCCAATTTTGAATATATCATGATATTTTGAAAAAATCACAATATACCGGCAATATATCGCCCGAAAATGGAAAATATCGGCTAAATCAAGAAAATTTTGGATTTTTTAGCTCGGTTTGAAGAGGGAAAGTAGGGGATTGAGAACAAATGGGTTACTCACTTATAAATTTTCCTTTGAATGGGGCTAGATGGGATGGGGTTTCTTTAGATGTTAAAAAAAATATTAAAATGAATTTTTTGTATATTTGTTCAAGTTTTTCGATATTTTCTCTGATGTTGCCAATAAGTTGATTTATGGAACCTTAGCGATATATCAACTAGCTGATATTTGTAACATTGATTTGGATATGGTAGATAATCCCTTGGAAGGAGAATTTGAAAGTGCATCCACTAGCCCAGGTGATAAACAACATGTCAGCCAAAAGGAGAATGACATGGACACACTTATTGTGATTGGGAGACATGGATGGGATTTAGACAGTTGGTTCATTCATGGAGATCTCATCTATGACACCGATAGTGAGAGCCCTAAGGTTCAATTTTCAGTTTTGCTGTCGCTTGAACAACCAAACATGTTGGAGGTATGTGAGCCACTTTCCATTGTTAATCAACAACCATATCCTCTCATCACTAGAGCCGATTTAGCACAACGTAAAAAGGTTTTCATGGAAATAATGATGCATAATTTTCAAGCCATTTATTATCCAAATTATGCATAAAAATTCAGTCAGAGGATGTGTTTATGAGGATGCAATTTATTTGGGACAACAGATTTTCAATTGGTGTTTGATTGCAACAGTTTTCAGCCTCCTGAGAGAGGAAAACACACCCTAGGTCATGAGCAATTGTATTTTTCTATTTTTCTAGATATGATACACTTCCTTATTTTTCATGCTTGATATATGGAAGACAAAAGGGTTGATGCATATTTTTGTTGGAGCCACCTAAGCCCTTGTTGCTTGAGAGCATGAGGCATTCATGGGATGATTATAATAGCCTTAGTGAATAATGGATAGATCAATCATGTAGCAATACATGCCACTCTTAGTGTGATTATGGATTTCTCTATCAGTATCAAGAACCCACTTCCATTTCCAACCAAGCAATAATGGACATATCCTTGTTTTGTCTCATAGACAAACACAAGGGGGGACTTCATGTTCATGATGAGATATTTCGATGGTTCATCCGCTCTATGATTTCTGTCAAGCTAATTAATTGATTTAATTGTTGAACATGTAATCATCAATCTGGGGATGTAATCTTAGATATGCCAACATTGTATGTGCAAGGATTAGGACACAAAAATGATTGTCTATACTATTTTACTCTATGGAAAGGAATACTCTTCACACCTTAATCAAAATGAAACTATTCTATTGCAAATAAAACAAGGTAATCTATGTGTATTGGGTAGCAGAACAAAGAAGTTGCTTGCTAGCCAAAGGCTTTCAATACTTCACTTAAGTTGATCTCTAAGTGTTAAGAAGCAATTTTGGTTCCTACCTTCAATGAAACTTTGTCTAATTATAAATGAAAATAGAGCGTGTAAAAGAAAACTAATCTTCTTCACACTTATCCTATGAAGCTCACAGAATTAATAATATAATCTCAACTTGCAAATATTTCACTAAGGTTTACCCAATATTCATTGCAAGAATATAACTCAATAATATCATTTCAACTCTAGTGAGATATAGGCTACCTGTAACCAAAGGAATTCAATTAACAATATAATAAAGAAAGAAGACTAATGACAAGGATCAATCCATACACTCATACTCTCATACTGCATACAAACTTATGTAAACAACTCAAACAACATCACACTAACTCAAGAATCTTCAAGTGATACTATTTTGTTTCTTAAAATCAAACCAAGTTCCTTGAATTATTATTTGAGAAGTAACACAATAATTGTTCTTAAACTATGTTTGTGTTATACTCAAACCAAATCAAAGCATAAATGTATAAACCATTGTGTAAATCGAGACAATTGTATGTGATGACACAAGTGTATTTCAAAGTATTTAAACCAAAGCTACTACAGGAGTGTGGTTATGATTCGATTCCAACTATCTCAGAACACGATTTGTACAATGAATCAACATAATGACAACATTAAAAATGACATCAACATATTGTTGAATTGAAGACAAAGTAACTCTGATTTTAATACAAGCAAGTTATTATTTGAAATGAGTGTTGGAACATAGAATGCTACCAGCGTACTCAAATTATGAAACTTCAACAATCTTATGATATCAAAACGTCTGCGTGCAATCTTTTAACCCTTGATCAATTCAATACATGAAACAAAGTTACTTATAACAAAAATAAATACAAAATAATAAAATAAACGAAACTAAAATACCAAACCAGAAATGAAACTGGATCTAACTCTACAAATGAATTAGAAAACTACACTAACAATACAAAGCAACGAACAAGACGTGGTGGTCCCTTCACAGTCGGCGGATCGTTGCGCTACAAATCTATAATATGAAGGTGAATTTAACACGAAATAACTCAGAATACCATCTTTTGTATTAATCAACAATGAAGTTCAATACATGGCAATGATGATTTGGATCTACAAGCTCTGACAATTTATTGTTTGATCTATTGCTTCCTTAATGCTCTCAACTTCAAACTTACCTTACCTCATACATTGTTTTGAGCAATAATTTATACATATTTCATGTCCTAAATGTCCACGTGTCGATCTAGATGGATCCCTATTCAAACACATTGGACTCATCAAATTACATCATGAAATCTCAACAATTTACTCAATTAAGACTGAAGACGCTAAGATAACTTTGGGAATTCGTTGAGAAGATATTCTCATGATAAAATGCATGATAATATCTCCCATTCTCGTCCTCTATATGATCTTTGTTGTTGGCACACTAAACTTGGAGAGAATTGACCTAGACTTTGACTGCAACCTGGCACATTCCTTCTGCCTTCTAGAATCGATATGAGAAGCATGAGAGCATGTCAAGGCCGCTGCAAAGAAAACCCATATCTTTTTTTTTCTTCTAGAAGTCTGGAGATATGACGAACTTCAACACGGGTTACATGACCTCTATACAAGTTACAAGACATGGCTCAATTAACCATCATCGGTAATAATTAAACCTTTTAACTCTCCTAATTTATCAAAGATTACGGAAAAACACATAATAAACCATTATAATTACCTTATGAGCTTAGGATGACCATTTTAGAGAAAATGGGATGAAAGAGTGGTTACCATAGTGAAAAGAGTGGTTTTGGAGAAAAGGGTCACTTGGCAGTGAAAATGGCATTAATTTAGGGGCCCAACAATTTCACTTAGCATTGGCTTTTTCCTATGTTAGAGTAGGATAGGAGGAATAAGATTGATTTTGTGAGCAATAGGTTTCATTTCATGTTCCATTTGTCATGTTTGGTTTATTCCTTTCTTTGTAAAGCCAATTTTGAAACTTTTGAACAAGAACACTTTGAATTGTACAATGTGGGGTTATGGGATGCTAGTGTGGATCCATCTCACCACATTTTTTGGCTCAATTTTGATGGTTGTATTAACAACTATAGTAGATATCTCCACACGTTTTGCAAAAGTGCAAGTCCCCATATGGAGCTAGGTGTTACCCTGAAAGTGCATGGACATTTTGAGACATTCTTTCTAGTGGGAAATACACTAGTTGAGGACTATTTGCATCATGGAAAAAGTATTTATGAAGATCACATATGAAGAGTACTTTCAACAGTTCTATAGATGCAAGATAAAAGTTAGACATTTGAGATCAAGGAGTGTTAGTTCATAGATAGATTTTAGCAACATTTGACAAGATTGAAAATTAGACTTTGTAGAATGTGTTTTGTTGACCCAATATATATATGGCCAACCTTTATAGAAACCTGCAAATGATTGCAAGACTAGATCCTAACCATTACTTTATTTTTGCTAAGGTTTGGCAGGGGTCCCAATAGGAAGATTATACAATGAATTCAAAGGGGTATCAATTTTTTTGTGGCAAGAATGGTTATAACTCATGTCTATGGAATAAAATTGTATGGTAATATGGAACATTTATGGGTTATACTTTATGTTTGACATAAGAATCAAAGTAAGCATTATAATATTTGGGAAATACATATGTCACTTCATTGATAATATCACAAATTTTAAAATGGATGGTTGATGGCTCACCCTATCACTTTGATATAGTTGACATATGTTCCATATGTGACATGGTTGTGCGTATTAATGGTTATTAGTATTTTCAACAACTTCGAGAAACATGATAATTAATGAATGATAAATGTATGTTTCGAGGTTAAGGTGACGAAACAACAATATGCTAGCTCATTATGTTTGTTTGAAGATCATTAGGGTTTGAAGCACTCATGTTTACTGAGCTAGTTTACCATTGCAAGGATTCCCCTCCTCATGCAACAGTGAATTCAAACTGACTCAATCTTGGCATAACATAATCGTGGGTGTATAAAGCTGGGTTGTTGTAACGCAGGTTTGAGAACAATTGGTAACTCCATAGCAATGGTATGTGGTCAGTTCACTAGTGTAATATTTGTTCATTGATTAAAAGCTTTACATTAGCTATGTTTGAGCTCACTTTTCCTCTAGTTCACTTCAGCTTTTATCCTTGAATTCCTATGTGAGTACAACAATTTGTCTTATGTCAGCTTTGTGAAGTGTTTTGCTTCTAGAAAATTCGTATGAGTTTAAAAATTGCATGGCCATTTATCAAGCCTTTGCAAGTCCGACTTTCGCAAAATAAATACAAGTCATTTGTTGTACATTTACACCCTCATTTTTAGTTCTATCTTTCATGCTCTGTTATAAGTTCTTGGGTTCTTTTTTTTAACCATTCCCACAAGAAAAGGTTAAAAAATAAAGGCCCTTGTTCACAAACTTCTCATATACTGATTAATAAGCATCTATCTTATCTTTACAAAGCATTTTTGTATAGTGTCTTTCACCCTTCGAACTGTTGTCCACATTTTATTTCACATGGAAAATATTGTTGGTTTTATGAGTTTTCTTAAGCCAGATTCAAAGTTAAAGCATTCATTTCAATCCAAAGCATATCAACAAAGCTTTCCCTGTACATATTGGGACGTTGTATTTCAAAAAACAAACAAAAAAGGGAAAAGATTAAAGGCAAATTCTCTCGAGATGTATCCATCATATAAGGAATTTATTAAAACAAGATTCCATTCATGTTTCAAAACTGGAAACCGTACCAAACTATAAATTCTTGTCTCAAATTGAATTTTCCAGCTAAGCCATGCAAAGACATTTTAATATGTTGTTCTTACTCACACCTTGAAATTCAACATCCAAATTTGTGCCCACCTAATCCCTATGTCATTCAGTAGTTTCCCATTATTATAATACTTTACTCTCAAAACAAAGTTATTATAAATATTATTCAATGATCTTGTGAAAAGTTCTATTTTTCTTCTATTTACACAATTTTTAATTGTTGCATATTAGATGACTATTGAATAAATAATGACTTGTTTTATGATTCTAGATGAGCTTTTTCAATCGTAGATTAAGGGGATCCCATAGGGGACAAGGAACAAGGTCAAATGCTTTTGGGAAAGAATGAAGGAATAAAAAAACAAGGTTCTTAGTCCACTTTGATGCCAATTCCGTCGAGTTCAATCATTTGGCACGTACTGGGCACCTTTTCTTGGGTGGAAACCAAGCCTTGCCTGAGCCTTTGAGACTTGTGAATCTGCCTCTACAAACCCATTCGAGTATCATTGACATCCTTATGCATCCACAATCTGACCCAACCAATGATGGGTGGGAAAAAAACCAAAACAAACCTGTTTCAAGGAATGCAAAATGGCCCAACATGCATGAAAATCACCCTCAACCTAAATTTGATGTCGTTTCTATTGCACCCACTGCTAATTCTTTCCCTAAGAATCAACCCTACATTGAAGTTAAATCCTCTTCTTTAAAGCTACCGGCAAATGAAAAACTAAAGAAGCATGAAAGACTCTTCAAGCTCTGAAACCCCAAAACCCACTTCTATCCACTCCAAGGCAAGTACAAAGGAGTTACAAGGAGAGGAGTAAAGGGGAATTTCTCTCTTAGACATGTTTTCTGAGATATCTCAGTATTTATCTTTTACGTTGATGACACTTACAATGACGTGGATAAGACTTTGACTTGGTTTGACATTTTCAAATTTTAGCTATTAAAGACGTTTTGTTTTATATCAACATTTTTTGGAGTGACAAAGTGGCAATTTTGTCTTCAATTCATATTATAATCACATGTGGTGCATGATTCTTTATTTCATAAGGTTCATTTGGAATGGTTAAATGATATAAGTGTTAATATTATGGTAGCTTCGGGAGATATGAACCTCTATTGTGACCTATGATGAGATTAGAATATTCTGGAAGGAAGCAAAGAAACAAAGGAAACCTTAGACAAGATGTCAGCTGCAGAAATATAATTAATATGAATTAATTAGTACCCAGAAGGAGAAGTCGACCCCAGTAAGTCTTCCAGAACCACTATAAATATAGGGCACCAGTCTCTCATTTGACACATTCTCAGAATTGCAGAGAGCCAGTTGTGCACACTGCAGTTGGCAGTTTTGTGCGCAAGTTTCTGGGGAAGGTGTTGCGCCAGTTTCTGGGTGGGACTATCTGATCATCTTTGGTTTCTATTCTTGCTTGGTGCATTAGCCTTGCTTGGCTATTGATTGCTACCAGTATTCTTCTCTGTCAAGGTCAAGGTGCTCGGAGGGTGGCTTCGGCCTATGGTTGGGTGACAAGGGTATTGTCAATGGTAAAACGAGCACAATCCTTCATATTCTAACAGGTTATGGGCCCACTCCTCCTTCATTCAGTCTAAACGATGGAAGGAAGCATAGCCGCTATGATATTGAGCTCGTTGAGGAACTGCCGCTAGGGTTACTAGGAGGAGTAGCTTCCAAAGACACTGTCGCTAGGGTTACTAGCAGAAGCAGTTGCAGAAACCCTAATCTCAGATCCAACACCTTGTGATGGAGCATCTTGCTCAAAAAGAAGATATTCAGATACGCCCTAACTCAGTGCACATTTTTGCTCTCTCAGAAGACAGAAACGATGAAGTTGAAGTTTTGGATCAAGGCATGACTAGTTACCAGTCAATCGAAGACATGAGTGAAACGATGAGTCTTTTAGACTACTCAGCACTTACTGGAACGATTGAAGATGACATGTGGATAATCGATAATGGAGCTTCTAGGCACATGACGAGAGATCAAGCCAGACTCTCAAATCTAAATGAGAAGAAGACCTCGTATAAGGTAGAGCTTTGAGACAAAACCACTTACCCCGTGGAAGGATTTGGACAAGCCTCCATCAAAATGAAAACATGTAACTATGTTCACTTAAGCAATGTTTTATATGTACCTGGTTTAGAAAAGAATCTTGTATCGATATCTTGCCTAGAAGACAAAGGAAACAGAATAGCTTTCGTGGATGGAAAAGTGTTATCATGGCATAAAGACTCCAACATAGAGAATGCTAGGGTTATTGGAAGTCATGAAGGAAATCTGTATAGACTACTAGAACAAAATGAAGAAGCTCTTGTACACAACAAAGTCAACCCCAATGAGCTTTGGCACAGAAGGTACGCTCACATTAACTATCAAGCATTACCCTTTCTCAAAAAGATGGTTGAGGGAATACCAGAGTTGCAGACTACACATGAAGGAATCTGCAAAGGATGTGCTCTTGGGAAGAATATCAAGAAACCATTCTCAAGAAGCAACAACAGATCTAAAGAGATTCTAGATCTGATACACTCAGATGTTTGCGGTCCAATGCTAGTAAAATCTCTAGGAGGATCTTCCTACTACGTAATCTTCATAGATGATTATTCAAAAAAGACTTGGCTATATCTACTAAAGACAAAAGACGAATTATTCAACAAGTTTCAAGAGTTCAAAGACGAAATAGAAAACCTCACTAATAAGAAGATCAAGACGCTAAGAACTGATAATGGTGGAGAATATACATCAAAGGAATTCGTTGCATTCTGCAAATCGGCAGGGATTAGGAGGGAGATAACTGTTTCTCATAATCCTCAACAAAATGGTGTAGTAGAAAGAAAGAACAGATCCATTGAAGAAAACGTAAAAGCCTTACTAAATGATCAAGGTCTATCCATGTTCTTATGGGGAGAAGCAACAATGATAGCAATATATGTGCATAACACAAGTCCTCATCGTATATTGAAGGATGTGACACCAGAAGAAGCTTTCTCAGGTAAGAAACCTAATGTGGAAAATCTATGAATATTTGGATGTCATGTTTGCTCTCACATACCCAAGGACAAGAGAAATAAACTACAACCTTCAGGAAAGAAAGGGATATTCATGGGATACAGTGATTCATCCAAAGCTTATAGAATATATATTCCAGAACAACACAAGATCGAAGTCAGCAGAGACGTAAAATTCAATGAGAAGATGGCCTTCAAGAAATCCATAGAAGAAACTATAGAAGAAGAAGAGATTGAAGAAATTAACGAAGAAAGCACAGAAAATGAAAATGACGAAAATGAACTACTTGATCATCCTATGGAGCCATGTGAAAACATTAATTCAGATATCATACCAAAGACCAAGAAAAGACCAGCTTGGCTTGAAGCTACCTTACAAGACGCAGAAAGACTCAAGGTTCCAAAAGGAACATTCAGAAAGAGTAAAAGACCTAAAAGATTCTCAAGTTATGCAACATACATGACGAAGCTTCTAGATGAAGAACCTACCACATTTGAAGCAGTAGTTCAAAAGGAACAATGGAAAGAAGCTATGACGAAAGAGCATCAATCCATTATGAAAAATGAGGTATGGGAAATTGTACCTAGACCTAAAGAAAAAAAAATCCGTGGTAACCTCAAAATGGGTATATAAGATCAAACATGCAGCAGACGGAAGCGTGGATAAATACAAGGCAAGATTAGTAGCCAGAGGGTTCTCCCAGAAGGAGGGAGAAGATTATGACAAAACCTTTGCTCCGGTGGCTAGATATATTTCCATTAGAGCTATCATATCTTTTGTCGCTTCCATGGGATGGAACTTACATCAGATGGATGTAAAGATGGCCTTCCTGAATGGAGCAATTGAAGAAGAAGTATATATTGAGCAACCTCAAGGGTTTGAGGTACATTCCAAAGACACTCGCGTTTGCAGATTAAAGAAATCTCTATATGGACTCAAGCAAGCTCCAAGAGCTTGGTATGCCAGAATGGACAACTATCTAACAAGACTTGGTTTCTCCAAGAGTCATGCAGATCCAAACCTTTATTACAGAGTCATGGACAATGCACCTGTGATTCTACTATTATATGTTGACGATCTATTCATAATAGGTGAAAAGTCTCTTATTATCTAGTGCAAGAAGGAATTAGCTTATGAATTTGATGTGAAATATCTAGGTCTCATGCATTATTACTTGGGACTAGAAGTATGGCAGAAGCATGGTGAAGTATTCCTTGGCCAAGGAAAGTACGCAATAAAGATCCTTCTGAAATTTGGAATGATGGATTGTAAGTCCTTGGACACTCCTATGAATGCAGATATAATAAAAGTGAAAGTTTCAGATTCTGATCCAGTAGATCCATCTCTATATCAACAACTAATTGGGTCATTGATGTATTTGGTAAATACTCGACCAGGCATCTTCTTTGCTATGAATACACTAAGCCAGTTCCAGGTGGAACCAAGACATGAGCATTGGATAGCTACAAAGCATGTATTAAGATATATTCATGAAACAATAAACTATGGTTTGAGATATATCGCATCCAGTGATATATAGCTTCATGGATTCATAGACTCAGATTGGGCAGGAAGTGCAGAAGATAGAAAGAGCACTTCAGGTATGTGTTTCAGCTTGGGCTCCGCTATGATATCTTGGGGCAACAAGAAACATAAGTTTGTTGCATTCAGCACAACAGAAGCAGAGTATATCACAACATGTGAAGCATGCATTGAAGCAATATGGTTAAGGAAGTTGTTCTCCGATTTATTTGATCAGATTCCAGAATTGACCATAATGCATTGTGATAATCAGAGTTGTATAAGATTATCAAAACATCCCGTATTTCATGAAAGGTTGAAACACATTGAGATCAAATACTACTTTATTCAAGATAAAGTCCAGGAAGGAGAGGTAAAGCTCGAGTATATCCCCACTGACGAGCAAACAACAGAGATTATAACAAAACCTCTATCCAAAATAAAGTTTGCATATTTCCGAGAGAAGCTGGGGATTGTGGAAATAAATCCCTTAGCTAAAAGGGAACTCTCCAGGTTAGAAGGGAGCACTAAACTATCGTTGAAAAATATTGTTGAAAAATATTATTGAAACATTTATCTTTGTGATTGAAAAATAGTTCAGATTGGACAGATTTTTTCATGTTTCGGAAAGTGGATTGAGATTTCTGACGAACAACGATTTCCCATTGTGGTTAACATGGGAAATGGTCCAGATTGTTGATGTATCATAGACAGTGACTTCCCATTGTGGTTAACATGGGGAGTGGTCTAGGACAGTCTCTCCTCTTGAGGGTTACTCAAGAAGACTGGCCCGCCTCGTCGGACAACTATTTCTCATTGTGGTTAACATGAGGAATGGTCTGTTTTGGAGGTTGATACAGGACAATCTTTTCCTCTTGTGGTTAATAGAGGAAATGGTATAGACAGTCATTCCTTAGGGTTTATACATTCTCTCCAGGGTGCACTTTGATTAGTGTAGGAAGAATGGCCCAGGGTGAGGAATGGTCCAAGCTCAACAATCAGGAACATACATTCCTTAGGGTTTATACATTCTCTCCAAGGTGCACTTTGATTAGTGTAGGAAGAATGGCCCAGGGTGAGGAATGGTCCATGGCTCAAAAATCAGAAACAATCATTCTTCCTTGTTTGAGAAGAATAGGGCAGATAGCCCATTGTTGATGTTCTATACTGAGGGCAGATATTCTTTCGGATCTCACAGATGTGAGTGAAAGATTGGCCCAGATGGTTCTGTTTATTTTAACAATATTTTATGTGCAGGTTGTCATCAGATGATTGTTATGGAGATCGTCTGTCTCCAAATAGTAGAGATATACTACTGTGGTGGATATGTTCCACTGTTTGTGACTATGTGTCACGGTTTGAGTAGTTGTGTACTACCGTGGATAGACACAGTTGTGTTCTATCAATTGATATTGTACCAGTTGTCATAGGAGATTATCCAATTGGATAATAATGATGGTGCTCGTGATACTACCAGTTGAATGGTATGTTTGTGCTCAAGACCATACCTCCCTAGCTAGGAGGGAGTGTTAATATTATGGCAGCTTCGAGAGGTATGAACCTCTATTGTGACCTATGACGAGATTAAAATATTCCGAAAGGAAGCAAATAAGTAAAGGAAACCCTAGATGAGATGTCGGCTGCATAAATATAATTAATATGAATTAATTAGTACCCAGAAGGAGAAGTCGACCCCAATAAGTATGCCAGAACCACTATAAATACAGGGCGCTAGTCTCTCATTTGACACATTCTCAAAATTGCAGAGAGCCAGTTGTGCACACTGCAGTTGGTAGTTTTGTGTGCAAGTTTCTGGGAAAGGTGTTGCGCTAGTTTCTGGGTGGGACTATCTAATCAGCTTTGGTTTCTATTCTTGCTTGGTGCATTAGCCTTGCTTGGCTATTGATTGCTACTAGTATTATTCTCTGTCAAGGTCAAGGTGTTCGGAGGGTGGCTTCGGCCTATGGTTGGGTGACAAGGGTATTGTCAATGGTAAAACGAGCACAATCCTTCATATTCTAACAATAAGTTGCCTTCCCTTATAAGAGTCTAGTGGAACCTTTGCCTACCTTTTCTAAATTTTATACATAATATCATTCCTTTTTATTAACTACTTCATTGACTCATAATTAGCCTTTTATTCTTGTAAAATAAATATTAATTTATATTTGACAGTTGAATCAAATAATTGTTTAAGAAAGAACAAAAGGAAAGGAGGAGATCAATGAAGAGACATTATCACGTCACATGGGAGGTATGCTAAAGCTTTGAGAGCTTTTACCAATGATTATCTTTCACCATTTCTAAGTTTTCTGTGAGTTAAACTGCTTTGTTGATAGCAAGGATTTACTTGAAAAATGACAAAGAAAAGCGGGTGATACTGATAATGTGGTCTTCCCCTTCAGGTTATTTATTTTTCTATGTTTGCTTGCACATACTAGAAATTGTGAAATATGTTCAGTGCTAATTAGTGACACATTTTGCAGAATTTTAATTCTGTGTTTCACATCACTTAAGGTGGTCTGAGTTTGACTGTTAGATTTCATTTTCCTTCTATGGCACTTAGTTGCCTTTGTATGAATACTTTTTACATCTCAGGCTTCTAAGGAATTCTCTGATTCAAGTCTTCACAGAGATTTGTAAAAGCATTTAGATCAATTTATTGTTTGGTTATTTATAAAGGATCATTGCATATTTTCCTAGTTCTTATTTCTCCAACATTTAATTTTTTTTAGATGCTTGTATCTTTAGATTTATTATTATTGTTACTATTATAAGTTTCAGTTTTAAAAAGTTTTTACATTCATTTATGTACATTTCTATTGGCCACTATAATATCTTCTTTTATCCATTTCATTTATTTCATTACATTTCTATTTGCCACTGTAATATCCTCTTTTACCCATTTTATTTATTTCATTTTATGCACAGCTAAAGCAAAAAGACAAATAAAAAACATAGAAAAGGTCATGATTTCACTATTAACAAAAACTCGTTTTCTACAATAGATTACAATAAACTTATCCAACTGTCTCTATTCGACACGAAGTTCCTACAAAATCATTGCATCAAAAGATGCGTGTTGTTAAAGCCTCTAATTATCATGCATTATATTATCTTTTGTCTGTGATTATTTTGTATTTTCTTTTGTTACCAAAACTTGCCCCTTACCTTCACTGTAAAGACCACATTAGTATGAGGATCACCATTAACACCACATCTATATTAACATGAAATCAATGTTTTTTATAGTAATTTTACATGAGATCAATCAATGTCGCAGCAAATCAATGTTTATTAACATGAAATCAATATTTTGAACTCGTAAATCATTGTCGCAGCAAGTGCTACAGAATCAATATTTTGAACTCATATGTCATCATCGCAGAAGTGCTCCAACTTATCAGTAGACCAGAATCCAACAAAGATTTTTTTTAAGAGAATATCATCCGCAATTACATTTAGTTAAAAATGCCAATTTCGACATATTATATTTATACGCAAACCAATAGACATGTTCAAACTACATTGCCATTAAGAAGTGACATTATAGAGATTGTTTAAAGATTGAAGTTGAAATGGCTTTATAAGCA
>ML844263.1:0-22076 GCA_009831015.1 Picea engelmannii | reverse complement strand
ATGCCACCGATGATGCAGACCTCTCTCGCCTGATGCTGATGAAGAATACCCTTCTTGTTAAGGGGGAGTGTTGAAATAATGTAACTGCGAAGAGCATTCTTCTTATTATTTTATTATTGGATTAAATCCCCATTGTGGATTAATCTTGTCATTATTATTATTGGATTAAATCCGCATTGAGGATTAATCATGTCATTATTATTATTATTGTTATTGGATTAATCCCCATTGAGTATTAATCATGTCGGTAATTGTATAAGGACCAAATCCCCTTTTGCGGATTGGTCATTGGACAATTACAACGTGCAGAATAAGAAGTCGGCCCCAACAGTTATAATGAAAGGGCCAGAATTAATTAAAGGTGGGTTTACCCACCCAGAGTGAGAGGTCAGCCCTGCCAGATGGTGACTCTTCACACGTGCCAGATTGATATAAATAAGAGGCTAGCGCCTCACTTCTATCACACACTTCACTTGCTCATTCTCTTATGAGGCAAGCTGCAATTACAAGTTGGAGAGAGGAGAAGAAGGGTGGCGCATCACTTGAAGAGGACTTTTCTGTATTGGTTTGAGTTATCTCTTGAACATTGTATAAGCTATTTATGATAAGGAAGTTTTGTTGGGTTTTCTTCCCCTAGAGGGTTTCGCAGGATAAATGTTGTGTCTCTTGTGGATGTGTATTTCTCAGTGTTCTTGTTCTTATTATGCTCTTATCTAATGAAATGCAAAGAACTATAATAATGGCATAAACATTAACAGTCTTTACAGAGAAGGTAAGGGAAAACTTTTGGTAACAAAAGAAAATACAAAATAATCACATGCAAAATATAATATAATGCATGATAATTAGAGGCTTTAACAACACGCATCTTTTGATGCAATGATTTTGTAGGAACTTCGTGTCGAATAGAGACAGTTGGATAAGTTTATTGTAATCTATTGTAGAAACGAGTTTTTGTTAATAGTGAAATCATGACCTTTTCTATGTTTTTTATTTGTCTTTTTGCTTTAGATGTGCATAAAATGAAATAAATAAAATGGGTAAAAGAGGATATTACAGTGGCAAATAGAAATGTAATGAAATAAATGAAATGGATAAAAGAAGATATTACAGTGGCAAATAGAAATGTACATAAATGAATGTAAAAACTTTTTAAAATTGAAACTTATAATAGTAATAATAATAATAAATCTAAAGATATAATCATCTAAAAAAATTAAATGTTGGAGAAATAAGAACTAAGAAAATATGCAATGATCCTTTATAAATAACCAAACAACAGATTGATCTAAATGCTTTTACAAATCTCTATGAAGTCTTGAATCAGAGAATTCCTTAGAAGCCTCAGATGTAAAAAGTATTCATACAAAGACAACTAAGCGGCATAGAAGGAAAATGAAATCCTACAGTCAAACTCAGACCACCTCAAGTGATGTGAAACACATAATTAAAATTCTGCAAAATGTGTCATTAATTAGCACTGAACATGTTTCACAACTTCTAGTATGTGCAAGCAAACATAGAAAAATAAATAACCTCAAGGGGAAGACCGCATTATCAGTATCACCCGCTTTTCTTTGTCACTTTTCAAGTAAATCCTTGCTATCAACAAAGCAGTTTAACTCACAGAAAACTTAGAAATGGTGAAAGATAATCATTGGTAAAAGCTCTCAAAGCTTTAGCATACCTCCCATGTGATGTGATAATGTCTCTTCATTGATCTCCTCCTTTCCTTTTGTTTTTTCTTAAACAATTATTTGGTTCAACTGTCAAATATAAATTAATATTTATTTTACAAGAATAAAAGACTAATTATGAGTCAATGAAGTAGATAATAACAGGGAATGATATTATGTATAAAATTTATAAAAGGTAGGCAAAGGTCCCACTAGACTCTTATAAGGGAAGGCAACTTATTCTTAGAATATGAAGGATTGTGCTCGTTTTACCATTGACAATACCCTTGTCACCCAACCATAAGCCGAAGCCACCCTCCGAGCACCTTGACCTTGACAGAGAAGAATACTGATAGCAATCAATAGCCAAGCAAGGCTAATGCACCAAGCTATAATAAAAACCAAAGCTGATCAAATAGTCCCACCCAGAAACTAGCGCAACACCTTCCCCAGAAACTTGCGCACAAAACTACCAACTGCAGTGCGCACAACTGACTCTCTGCAATTATGAGAATGTGTCAAATGATAGACTAGTACCCTGTATTTATAGTGGTTCTGGCATACTTACTGGGGCCGACTTCTCCTTCTGGGTACTAATTAATTCATATTAATTATATTTCTGCAGTCGACATCTCATCTAGGGTTTCCTTTACTTCTTTGCTTCCTTCGGGAATATTTTAATCTCGTCATAGGTCACAATAGAGGTTCATACCTCTCGAAGCTACCATAATATTAACACTCCCTCCTAGCTAGGGAGGTATGGTCTTGAGCACAAACATACCATTCAACTGGTAGTATCACGAGCACCGTCATTATTATCCAATTGGAGAATCTCCTATGACAACTGGTACAATATCAATTGATAGAACACAACTATGTCTATCCACGGTAGTACACAACTACTCAAACCGTGACACATAGTCACAAATAGTGGAACATATCCACCAGAGTAGTATATCTCTACTGTCTGGAGACAGGCAGTCTCCATAAAAATTATCTGATGACAACCTGCACATAAAATATTGTTAAAATAAACTGAACCATCTGGGCCAATCTTTCACTCACATCTGTGAGATTTGAAAGAATATCTGCCCTCGGTATAGGACATCAACAATGGGCTATCTGCCCTATTCTTCTCAAACAAGGAAGAATGTTTGTTTTTTATTTCTGAGCCATGGACCATTCCTCACCCTGGGCCATTCTTCCTACACTAATCAAAGTGCACCCTAGAGAGAATGTATAAAGCCTAAGGAATGTTTGTTCCTGATTGCTAAGCTTGGATCGTTCCCCACCCTGGGCCATTATTCCTACACTAATCAAAGTGCACCTTGGAGAGAATGTATAAACCCTAAGGAATGACTGTCTGGACCATTCCTTCTATTAACCACAAGAGGAAAAGACTGTCATGTATCAACCTCCAAAACAAACCATTCCTCATGTTAACCACAATGAGAAATAGTTGTCTGGCGAGGCAGGCCAGTCTTCTTGAGTAAGCTTCAAGAAGAGAGTCTGCCCTAGACCACTCCCCATGTTAACCACAATGGGAAGTCACTGTCTATGATGCATCAACAATCTTGACCATTTCCCATGTTAACCACAATGGGAAATCGTTGTCCGTCAGAAATCTCAATCCACTTTCTGAACATGAAAGAATCTGTCCAATCTGAACTATTTTTCAATCACAAAGATAAATGTTTCAATAATATTTTTCAACAATATTTTTCAATAATAGTTTAGTGCTCCCTTCTAACCTAGAGAGTCTTTCCTTTTAGCTAAGGGAGTTATTTCCACGATCCCCATCTTCTCTCGGAAATATGCAAACTTTATTCTGGATAGAGGTTTTGTTATAATGTCTGTTGTTTGCTCGTCAATGGGGATATACTTGAGCTTTACCTCTCCTTCCTGGACTTTATCTTGAATAAAGTAGTATTTGATCTCAATGTGTTTCGACCTTTCATGAAATACGAGATGGTCTGATAATCTTATACAACTCTGATTATCACAATGTATTATGGTCGATTCTAGAATCTGATCAAATAAATCGGAGATTAACTTCCTTAACCATATTGTTTCAATGCATGCTTCACATGCTACGATATACTATGCTTCTATTGTGTTGAATGCAACAAACTTCTGTTTCTTGCTGCCCCAAGATATCATAGCGGAGCCCAAGCTGAAACACATGCCTGAAGTGCTCTTTCTATCTTCTGCACTTTCTGCCCAATTTGAGTTTATGAATCCATGAAGCTGTATATTACTGGATGCGGTATATCTCAAACCATAGTTTATTGTTCCACGAATATATCTTAATACATGCTTTGTAGCTATCCAATGCTCATGTCTTGGTTCCACCTGGAACTAGCTTAGTGTATTCATGGCAAAGCAGATGTCTGGTCGAGTATTTGCCAAATACATCAATGACCCAATTAGTTTTCGATATAGAGATGGATCTACTGGATCAGAATCTGGAACTTTCACTTTTCTTATATCTACATTCATAGGAGTGTCCATGGACTTACAATCCATCATTCCAAATTTCTGAAGGATCTTTATTGCGTACTTTCCTTGGCCAAGGAATACTTCACCATGCTTCTGCCATACTTCTAGTCCCAAGTAATAATGCATGAGACCTATATCTTTCATATCAAATTCATAAGCTAATTCCTTCTTGCACTGGATAATAAGAGACTCTTCACCTGTTATGAATAGATCGTCAACATATAATAGTAGAATCATAGGTGCATTGTCTATGACTTTGTAATAAAGGTTTGGATCTGCATGACTCTTGGAGAAACCAAGTCTTGTTAGATAACTGTCCATTCTGGCATACCAAGCTCTTGGAGCTTGCTTGAGTCCATATAGAGTTTTCTTTAATCTACAAACGCGAGTGTCTCTGGAATGTACCTCAAACCCTTGAGGTTGCTCAATATATACTTCTTCTTCAATTGCTCCATTCAGGAAGGCCGTCTTTACATCCATCTGATGTAAGTTCCATCCCATGGAAGCGACAAAATATATGATAGCTCTAATGGAAGTATATCTAGCCATCGGAGCAAAGGTTTCGTCATAATCTTCTCTCTCCTTCTGGGAGAACTCTCTGGCTACGAATCTTGCCTTGTATTTATCCGTGCTTCCGTCTGCTGCATGTTTGATCTTGTATACCCATTTTGAGGTTACCATCAATTTTTTTTTCTTTAGGTCTAGGTACAATTTCCCATACTTCATTTTTCATAATGGATTGATGCTCTTTCATCATAGCTTCTTTCCATTGTTCCTTTTGAACTGCTTCCTCAAATGTGGTAGGTTTTTCATCTAGAAGCTTCGTCATGTATGTTGCATAACTTGAGAATCTTTTAGGTCTTTTACTCTTTCTGAATGTTCCTTCTGGAACCTTGAGTCTTTCTGCGTCTTGTAAGGTAGCTTCAAGTCAAGATGGTTTTTTCTTGGTCTTAGGTATGATATCTAAATTAATGTTTTCACATGGCTCCATAGGATGATCAGGTAGTTCCTTTTCGTCATTTTCATTTTCTGTGTTTTCTTCATTAAGTTCTTTAATTTCTTCTTCTTCTATAGTTTCTTCTGTGGATTTCTTGAAGGCCATCTTCTCATTGAATGTTACGTCTCTGCTGACTTCGATCTTGTGTTGTTCTGGAATATATATTCTATAAGCTTTGGATGAATCACTGTATCCCATGAATATCCCTTTCTTTCCTGAAGGTTGTAGTTTATTTCTCTTGTCCTTGGGTATGTGAGAGTAAACAGGACATCCAAATATTCTTAGATTTTCCATATTAGGTTTCTTACCTGAGAAAGCTTCTTTTGGTGTCACGTCCTTCAATATACGATGAGGACTTGTGTTCTGCACATATATTGTTGTCATTGTTGCTTCTCCCCATAAGAACATGGATAGACCTTGATCATTTAATAAGGCTTTTGCGTTTTCTTCAATGGATCTGTTCTTTCTTTCTACTACACCATTTTGTTGAGGATTATGAGAAACAGTTAGCTCCCTCCTAATCCCTGCCGATTTGCAGAATTCAACGAATTCCTTTGATGTGTATTCTCCACCATTATATGTTCTTAGCGTCTTGATCTTATTAGTGAGGTTTTCTATTTCGGATTTGAACTCTTGAAACTTGTTGAATACTTCGTCTTTTGTCTTTAGTAGATATAGCCAAGTCTTTTTTGAATAATCATCTATGAAGATTACGTAGTAGGAAGATCCTCCTAGAGATTTTACTGGCATTGGACCGCAAACACCTGAGTGTATCATATCTAGAATCTCCTTAGATCTGTTGTTGCTGCTTGAGAATGGTTTCTTGATATTCTTCCCAAGAGCACATCCTTTGCAGATTCCTTCATGTGTAGTCTGTAACTCTGGTATTCCCTCAACCATCTTTTTGAGAAAGGGTAATGCTTGATAGTTAATGTGAGCGTACCTTCTGTGCCAAAACTCATTGGGGTTGACTTTGTTGTGTACAAGAGATTCTTCATTTTGTTCTAGTAGTCTATACAGATTTCCTTCACGACTTCCAATAACCCTAGCATTCTCTATGCTGGAGTCTTTATGCCATGATAACACTTTTCCATCCACGAAAGCTATTCTGTTTCCTTTGTCTTCTAGGCAAGATATCGATACAAGATTCTTTTCTAAACCAAGTACATATAAAACATTGCTTAAGAGAACATAGTTACCTGTTTTCATTTTGATGGAGGCTTTTCCAAATCCTTTCACGGGGTAAGTGGTTTTGTCTCCAATCTCTACCTTATACGAGGTCTTCTTCTCATTTAGATTTGAGAGTCTGACTTGATCTCTTGTCATGTGCCTAGAAGCTCCATTATCGATTATCCACATGTCATCTTCCATCGTTCCAGTAAGTGTTGAGTAGTGTAAAAGACTGATCGTTTCACTCATGTCTTCGATTGACTGGTAACTGGTCATGCCTTGTTCCAAAACTTCAACTTCTTCGTTTCTGTCTTCTGAGAGAGAAAAAATGTGCACTGATTTAGGGCGTATTTGAATATCTTCTTTTTGAGCAAGATGCTCCATCACAAGGTGTTGGATCTAAGATTAGGGTTTATGCAACTGCTTCTGCCAGTAACCCTAGCGACAGTGTCTTTGGAAGCTACTCCTGCTAGTAACCCTAGCGGCAATTCCTCAACGAGCTCAATATCCTAGCGGCTATGCTTCCTTCCAGTGTTTAGACTGAATGAAGGAGGAGTGGGCCCATAACTTGTTAGAATATGAAGGATTGTGCTCGTTTTACCATTGACAATACCCTTGTCACCCAACCATAGGACGAAGCCACCCTCCGAGCACCTTGACCTTGACAGAGAAGAATACTGGTAGCAATCAATAGCCAAGCAAGGATAATGCACCAAGCAAGAATAGAAACCAAAGATGATCAGATAATCCCACCCAGAAACTAGTGCAACAACTTCCCCAGAAACTTGCGCACAAAACTGCCAACTGCAGTGCGCACAACTGGCTCTCTGCAATTCTGAGAATGTGTCAAATGAGAGACTGACGCCTTGTATTTATAGTGGTTCTGGAAGACTTACTGGGGCCAACTTCTCCTTCTGGGTACTAATTAATTCATATTAATTATATTTCTGCAGCTGACATCTTGTCTAGGGTTTCCTTTACTTCTTTGCTTCCTTCCAAAATATTCTAATCTCATCATAGGTCACAATAGAGGTTCATACCTCCCAAAGCTACCATAATATTAACACTTATATCATTTAACCATTCCAAATGAACCTTATGAAATAAAGAATCATGCACCACATGTGATTATAATATGAATTGAAGACAAAATTGCTACTTTGTCCTTCCAAAAAATGTTGATATAAAATAAAACATCTTTAATAGCTAAAATTTGAAAATGTCAAACCAAGTCAAAGTCTTATCCACGTCATTGTAAGTGTCATCAACGTAAAAGATCAATACTGAGATATCTCAGAAAACATGTCTAAGTGAGAAATTCCCCTTTACTCCTCTCCTTGTAACTCCTTTGTACTTGCCTTGAGTGGATAGAAGTGGGTTTTGGGGTTTTAGAGCTTGAAGATTCTTTCATGCTTCTTTAGTTTTTCATTTGCAGGTAGCTTTAAAGAAGAGGATTTAACTTCAATGTAAGGTTGATTCTGAGGGAAAGAATTAGCAGAGGGTGCAATAGAAACAACATCAAATTTAGGTTGAGGGTGATTTTCATGCATGTTGGGCCATTTTGCATTCCTTGAAACAGGTTTGTTTTGGTTTGTTTCCCACCCATCATTGTTGGGTCAGATTGTGGATGCATAGGGATGTTAATGATACTCGAATGGGTTTGTAGAGGCACATTCACAAGTCTCAAAGGCTCAGGCAAGGCTTGGTTTCCACCCAAGAAAAGGTGCCCAGTACGTGCCAAATGATTGAATTCGTCGGAATTGGCATCAAAGTGGACAAAGAACCTTATTTTTTTATTCCTTCATGCTTTCCCAAAAACATTTGACCTTGTTCCTTGTCCCCTATGGGATCCCATTAATCTACGATTGAAAAAGCTCATCTAGAATCATAAAACAAGTCATTATTTATTCAATAGTCATCTAATATGCAACGATTAAAAATTGGGTAAATAGAAGACAAATATAATCTTTCACAAGATCATTGAATAATATTTATAATAACTCTGTTTTGAGAGTAAAGTATTATAATAATGGGAAACTACTGAATGACATAGGGATTGGGTGGGCACAAATTTGGATGTTGAACTTCAAGGTGTGAGTAAGAACAACATATTAAAATGTCTTTGCATGGCTTAGCTGGAAAATTCAATTTGAGACAAGAATTTATAGTTTGGTACGGTTTCCAGTTTTGAAACATGAATGGAATCTTCTTTTAATAAATTCCTTATATGATGGATACATCTCGGGAGAATTTGCCTTTAATCTTTTCCCCTTTTTGTTTGGTTTTTGAAATACAACGTTCCAATATGTACAGGGAAAGCTTTGTTGATATTCTCTGGATTGAAATGAGTGCTTTAACTTTGAATCTGGCTTAAGAAAACTCATAAAACCAACAATATTTTCCATGTGAAATAAAATGTGGACAACAGTTCAAAGGGTGAAAGACATTATACAAAAATGCTTTGTAAAGATAAGATAGATACTTATTAATCAGTGTATGAGAAGTTTGTGAACATAGGGCCTTTATTTTTTAACCTTTTCTTGTGGGAATGGTTAAAAAAAAGAACCCAAGAACTTATAACAGAGCATGAAAGATAGAACTAAAAATGAGGGTGTAAATGTACAACAAATGAGTTGTATTTATTTTGCGAAAGTCGGACTTGCAAAGGCTTGATAAATGGCCATGCAATTTTTAAACTCATACGAATTTTCTAGAAGCAAAACACTTCACAAAGCTGACATAAGACAAATTGTTGTACTCACATAGGAATTCAAGGATAAAAGCTGAAGTGAACTAGAGGAAAAGTGAGCTCAAACATAGCTAATGTAAAGCTTTTAATCAATGAACAAATATTACACTAGTGAACTGACCACATACCATTGCTATGGAGTTACCAATTGTTCTCAAACCTGCGTTACAACAACCCAGCTTTATACACCCACGATTATGTTATGCCAAGATTGAGTCAGTTTGAATTCACTGTTGCATGAGGAGGGGAATCCTTGCAATGGTAAACTAGCTCAGTAAACATGAGTGCTTCAAACCCTAATGATCTTCAAACAAACATAATGAGCTAGCATATTGTTGTTTCGTCACCTTAACCTCGAAACATACATTTATCATTCATTAATTATCATGTTTCTCGAAGTTGTTGAAAATACTAATAACCATTAATACGCACAACCATGTCACATATGGAACATATGTCAACTATATCAAAGTGATAGGGTGAGCCATCAACCATCCATTTTAAAATTTGTGATATTATCAATGAAGTGACATATGTATTTCCCAAATATTATAATGCTTACTTTGATTCTTATGTCAAACATAAAGTATAACCCATAAATGTTCCATATTACCATACAATTTTATTCCATAGACATGAGTTATAACCATTCTTGCCACAAAAAAATTGATACCCCTTTGAATTCATTGTATAATCTTCCTATTGGGACCCCTGCCAAACCTTAGCAAAAATAAAGTAATGGTTAGGATCTAGTCTTGCAATCATTTGCAGGTTTCTATAAAGGTTGGCCATATATATATTGGGTCAACAAAACACATTCTACAAAGTCTAATTTTCAATCTTGTCAAATGTTGCTAAAATCTATCTATGAACTAACACTCCTTGATCTCAAATGTCTAACTTTTATCTTGCATCTATAGAACTGTTGAAAGTACTCTTCATATGTGATCTTCATAAATACTTTTTCCATGATGCAAATAGTCCTCAACTAGTGTATTTCCCACTAGAAAGAATGTCTCAAAATGTCCATGCACTTTCAGGGTAACACCTAGCTCCATATGGGGACTTGCACTTTTGCAAAACGTGTGGAGATATCTACTATAGTTGTTAATACAACCATCAAAATTGAGCCAAAAAATGTGGTGAGATGGATCCACACTAGCATCCCATAACCCCACATTGTACAATTCAAAGTGTTCTTGTTCAAAAGTTTCAAAATTGGCTTTACAAAGAAAGGAATAAACCAAACATGACAAATGGAACATGAAATGAAACCTATTGCTCACAAAATCAATCTTATTCCTCCTATCCTACTCTAACATAGGAAAAAGCCAATGCTAAGTGAAATTGTTGGGCCCCTAAATTAATGCCATTTTCACTGCCAAGTGACCCTTTTCTCCAAAACCACTCTTTTCACTATGGTAACCACTCTTTCATCCCATTTTCTCTAAAATGGTCATCCTAAGCTCATAAGGTAATTATAATGGTTTATTATGTGTTTTTCCGTAATCTTTGATAAATTAGGAGAGTTAAAAGGTTTAATTATTACCGATGATGGTTAATTGAGCCATGTCTTGTAACTTGTATAGAGGTCATGTAACCCGTGTTGAAGTTCGTCATATCTCCAGACTTCTAGAAGAAAAAAAAAGATATGGGTTTTCTTTGCAGCGGCCTTGACATGCTCTCATGCTTCTCATATCGATTCTAGAAGGCAGAAGGAATGTGCCAGGTTGCAGTCAAAGTCTAGGTCAATTCTCTCCAAGTTTAGTGTGCCAACAACAAAGATCATATAGAGGACGAGAATGGGAGATATTATCATGCATTTTATCATGAGAATATCTTCTCAACGAATTCCCAAAGTTATCTTAGCGTCTTCAGTCTTAATTGAGTAAATTGTTGAGATTTCATGATGTAATTTGATGAGTCCAATGTGTTTGAATAGGGATCCATCTAGATCGACACGTGGACATTTAGGACATGAAATATGTATAAATTATTGCTCAAAACAATGTATGAGGTAAGGTAAGTTTGAAGTTGAGAGCATTAAGGAAGCAATAGATCAAACAATAAATTGTCAGAGCTTGTAGATCCAAATCATCATTGCCATGTATTGAACTTCATTGTTGATTAATACAAAAGATGGTATTCTGAGTTATTTCGTGTTAAATTCACCTTCATATTATAGATTTGTAGCGCAACGATCCGCCGACTGTGAAGGGACCACCACGTCTTGTTCGTTGCTTTGTATTGTTAGTGTAGTTTTCTAATTCATTTGTAGAGTTAGATCCAGTTTCATTTCTGGTTTGGTATTTTAGTTTCGTTTATTTTATTATTTTGTATTTATTTTTGTTATAAGTAACTTTGTTTCATGTATTGAATTGATCAAGGGTTAAAAGATTGCACGCAGACGTTTTGATATCATAAGATTGTTGAAGTTTCATAATTTGAGTACGCTGGTAGCATTCTATGTTCCAACACTCATTTCAAATAATAACTTGCTTGTATTAAAATCAGAGTTACTTTGTCTTCAATTCAACAATATGTTGATGTCATTTTTAATGTTGTCATTATGTTGATTCATTGTACAAATCGTGTTCTGAGATAGTTGGAATCGAATCATAACCACACTCCTGTAGTAGCTTTGGTTTAAATACTTTGAAATACACTTGTGTCATCACATACAATTGTCTCGATTTACACAATGGTTTATACATTTATGCTTTGATTTGGTTTGAGTATAACACAAACATAGTTTAAGAACAATTATTGTGTTACTTCTCAAATAATAATTCAAGGAACTTGGTTTGATTTTAAGAAACAAAATAGTATCACTTGAAGATTCTTGAGTTAGTGTGATGTTGTTTGAGTTGTTTACATAAGTTTGTATGCAGTATGAGAGTATGAGTGTATGGATTGATCCTTGTCATTAGTCTTCTTTCTTTATTATATTGTTAATTGAATTCCTTTGGTTACAGGTAGCCTATATCTCACTAGAGTTGAAATGATATTATTGAGTTATATTCTTGCAATGAATATTGGGTAAACCTTAGTGAAATATTTGCAAGTTGAGATTATATTATTAATTCTGTGAGCTTCATAGGATAAGTGTGAAGAAGATTAGTTTTCTTTTACACGCTCTATTTTCATTTATAATTAGACAAAGTTTCATTGAAGGTAGGAACCAAAATTGCTTCTTAACACTTAGAGATCAACTTAAGTGAAGTATTGAAAGCCTTTGGCTAGCAAGCAACTTCTTTGTTCTGCTACCCAATACACATAGATTACCTTGTTTTATTTGCAATAGAATAGTTTCATTTTGATTAAGGTGTGAAGAGTATTCCTTTCCATAGAGTAAAATAGTATAGACAATCATTTTTGTGTCCTAATCCTTGCACATACAATGTTGGCATATCTAAGATTACATCCCCAGATTGATGATTACATGTTCAACAATTAAATCAATTAATTAGCTTGACAGAAATCATAGAGCGGATGAACCATCGAAATATCTCATCATGAACATGAAGTCCCCCCTTGTGTTTGTCTATGAGACAAAACAAGGATATGTCCATTATTGCTTGGTTGGAAATGGAAGTGGGTTCTTGATACTGATAGAGAAATCCATAATCACACTAAGAGTGGCATGTATTGCTACATGATTGATCTATCCATTATTCACTAAGGCTATTATAATCATCCCATGAATGCCTCATGCTCTCAAGCAACAAGGGCTTAGGTGGCTCCAACAAAAATATGCATCAACCCTTTTGTCTTCCATATATCAAGCATGAAAAATAAGGAAGTGTATCATATCTAGAAAAATAGAAAAATACAATTGCTCATGACCTAGGGTGTGTTTTCCTCTCTCAGGAGGCTGAAAACTGTTGCAATCAAACACCAATTGAAAATCTGTTGTCCCAAATAAATTGCATCCTCATAAACACATCCTCTGACTGAATTTTTATGCATAATTTGGATAATAAATGGCTTGAAAATTATGCATCATTATTTCCATGAAAACCTTTTTACGTTGTGCTAAATCGGCTCTAGTGATGAGAGGATATGGTTGTTGATTAACAATGGAAAGTGGCTCACATACCTCCAACATGTTTGGTTGTTCAAGCGACAGCAAAACTGAAAATTGAACCTTAGGGCTCTCACTATCGGTGTCATAGATGAGATCTCCATGAATGAACCAACTGTCTAAATCCCATCCATGTCTCCCAATCACAATAAGTGTGTCCATGTCATTCTCCTTTTGGCTGACATGTTGTTTATCACCTGGGCTAGTGGATGCACTTTCAAATTCTCCTTCCAAGGGATTATCTACCATATCCAAATCAATGTTACAAATATCAGCTAGTTGATATATCGCTAAGGTTCCATAAATCAACTTATTGGCAACATCAGAGAAAATATCGAAAAACTTGAACAAATATACAAAAAATTCATTTTAATATTTTTTTTAACATCTAAAGAAACCCCATCCCATCTAGCCCCATTCAAAGGAAAATTTATAAGTGAGTAACCCATTTGTTCTCAATCCCCTACTTTCCCTCTTCAAACCGAGCTAAAAAATCCAAAATTTTCTTGATTTAGCCGATATTTTCCATTTTCGGGCGATATATTGCCGGTATATTGTGATTTTTTCAAAATATCATGATATATTCAAAATTGGAAAAATTTGCAATATTTTCCAGCGATATTGTTGCCATGCTAAGAGAATCATGATATATCGTGATGTTAGTGATATATAGTTAATATTTGAAACATTGATCCAAATCATCAAGGGTTTGATCATTAAATTCAAAAGGTTGAAATGGATCATTACTTACCAAACCCTTGTCCTCTTTTACATTTATGATGATGACGGTTGAAATGTCCTCAGGCAAGTGCATCTCATTATCAACATGTGATTCTCCTAGATCTGAAATATTATGCACAAGTAGCTCATGGGATGAAGAAGAAGTTTGGTCTTCCAAGGATGATTCCTCTCATATGTCATGAAGGCTATGCGGATCTTTAATATGCTCTTCTTCTACATAAACATCATCCCATTGCTTGCAAAATTCCTTGATCAAACTTGAAAATGAAGATGTCCTCTATGGACAATAATCATAAAACCAATAATTGCATCATCCTTCAAGGAACATATGAACGATTTCATCCTTGCATCCTCATGCACAATATTGAATCTTGAAATAAATTCCATGAAGGATGTAACATGTAGCATAGTTGGTTTTGTTATCCCCACTTTGAGGATAACTAAGGAGATTATGTTTCGAGGCCCTCATGTTGCATATATGGAGTGTCTAGAGACTACATGACCAACAATATCATTTTTTCACAGATGGAGACCCCCCCTCACCACCATAGATGGTCGCAGATTTCCAGATGGAATCCACCACATCAGCTGGCTTCTAGAAGGAAGTGGGACTTACTCCATGAGGTACAAGTCCGTATTATGGTAAGCATCATTTCAATATTTAATCCATTTGAGTATGTTGTATCTTACATTGCTCTAGATTTCATGATATATGCTTGGACATTATGCCTTTTGCCCTGCTTCACCTTGGTGGTGGACATTGTTCCCTAGTAAGTGGTCTACCTTGGGGATGGGTTTTCTACTAGGAAATCCCTTGAAGAGCCACCATACAGTTCTCGACCATACTTACCACTTTTCATCACTATTTCCTCTCATTTCCTTATCTCTTGGGATTTTAGGGTGTATTGACCCAAGAAGGGGTTGTCCCTCATTCTATGGGAAGAAGGGGATGAAGGCCCAGAGGGATTGATGTTGGATAAAAGATAAAATCCTTGTATGAACCTTCTAGATGTTTTTCCCAGGGATCACCCAAGAAAGCAATGAAACACTTATCTTTGAGTAAAGGGGGACCCACAATAAAATATTATAAAGAATGTGTAAAAGTTTAGTTGAAGGATAGGAGGTCTCATCACAAGTTGACCTATCATGTCCATGAATATATAGTAGTATGACATTACCATCATCTGGTCACCAAGCCAGGGTAATGGCTCTCAGTTGCATGGCTGAAAGAAAGGGGGTCTCATCACGAGCCAACCTTCTCATTTCTACCAGGTGTTTGTGGGTGACGCTGCCATTATCTGGACACTACACCAGGGTAATGGTCTTCAACCTTTCCTTAAATTTATGGAAGAATGAAAGAAAGGAAAAATAATGGGCTTCCAAAAAGTGCATTGCAAACGAAGGTGCCACACACCCTCTACAAAGGCACCCATGAATGAGACAATACAACCCCTTGTATTTCATGAGCCCTATGTCCATTGAGTCTTGACCCCAACCACCTCACCCACTTTACGTGGCTTGAAGAGGTATCTCTTGGAAACTTTCCTTGACCTAGGGCAAGATCTACCCAATAGAACACCTCGTCAACCCTCCCATATTCAAGCTTGACAAGTCGCATAGTGTCTTTGAGAAATTAACTGTTTGATATAGTGATCTTTGATGCACATGCTTAGGTGGCACATTTATTGATTGGATTCAATTATCATGATGTTATGACTTGAGATCATTGGAGGGCATGCTTGTTCGTCTTTGTAGGACCTAGCTAGTGGACAATTTTGGAAGAACAAGCCTAGCTTGGGATTCCATGGGTCTTGGAGCCCACAAGTGGATGCTAAGGGACCGCTTGTCGGATGAGGAATATCAAACTTGAAAGGCCTTGAATATGACTTGGAAAATGTAGCCTAGCCCCCACCTTCCAAACTTTTTTATTAGGAGAGGAAAAACATCTCATTTTTTAGCATGATGTCACCTACGGGGTTAGGGCTTGGTGGTGAGGTGACATACATTGGCACTTGGACGTTTTGAAGGGCTTGAACCTTCGTCATGAAGGAATTTGTTGTATTCTTGGCATGTGGCTTTGGGAAGCCTCTCTACTCTTCTCCATCACCAACGACCTCCTCGAAATTCCAAAATGTCCCCTAAATGGGTGACATCCTACTAAAATTAGGGTTTTATTTGTGTAAAAGTGAATTTTTAAATGAATTGTTTAATATTACTTTGTTAAGGGAGAATATTAGGGTTGTTGACCCCTAGTCTTGTGGTTTACCCCTAAATATGTGGACAATTCACCTTGGTGACATTTTTTATAAATAAGATATCATAAGATCTCATTTTAACATAACTCTCCCTCTTGTGAGAGGACTTGATCTGAAATTTTCGCTATCTTTGGATATTTTTCTCTTTCATGCTCTTGTTTATGGATATCTATTGATGAATGGTTGGTAGAAGTCTAGCGCTAGCCTTGGAAGGCTTGTCATTTTCTCTTATGGTGGGTTGTCGTAGCATTTTCTTGGAATTGGTATGGTCTTGCACTTTCATGCTATAATTTGTTTCAATTCAAGATTATGGTGCTAGGAACTAAGTGGGAAGTATAAGGATTTACACCCCCACTCTAGTCTCGATCATTTTTATTCTTAATATTATTAATGTTGCAAGGGTTTGTTTGAGGAAGTAAGAGGATTTACACCCCTCATCTTCAAACCCTAACTAGAGATACTTGCCTTGAGGAGTAAGAGGGTTTACACCCCAACGGAGATAGCATCTCTAGTTATTTCTACTTGACTCCATTAACCCTTCTTTGAAGGCACTATTCTTTTATTCATTGCATTGGAGATATAAATTTGTTGCCTAAGGAAAAGTGAATTTTGCTAGTTTCAAGTTTATCTTTTGGAGAAGTGTTCCTTGAGCCTTGAGTTCTCTTTCCTCATTGAGGCATCCCTCTTCTCCCACTAATTTGTTTTATGTTATAAAAAATATCCTACAACCATTAGGGATGCATAACCCTATCTGATAACTCTCTCTTACCTCAAAAACTAACCCTAGTAAATCTCTCTAACTTCACTCACCTAGTCTACTAACTAGGGTGCACTTTTTAGGCTAGTTATTGGCACTTTTCCATGGTTAATTTTTCTTCTGCATGCCATTGAATGCTACATCCACAAGGATGATAATTTACTGCATAAAATCACTTTATAACATCTTGATTTATTCAATCTCAAAGTGCTATATTGAAGTCATGATTGATTTCCAAATTCATTGATAATATTGTTAGTTAATATTACGCTTTTATATGTTGATTTAGATGTTTTATTTGTTGATATAAACTATTATCTACTGCTGCAAATTAGGGACATAAATCTTAACTTTCTAATCCATAGTAACATATAGCATTGCAAGGTGTCTTTCTTTGTGTCTCAGGAAGGTACAATCATCCAAAGAAGTACTACATCTTTGAGGAAACAATTACTTGGTTTACAAGGCATCTCCTCTCACATCCCACTCTGCTTAGACTTGAATTCTAGGGGTTTCACTTTTATCTCTATCCATCTCCATCTCATTCTCCTATGGTCACCAGGATCACCTCCCTAGAGTGACCTAGTCACCCTTGAAGTGTGGCACCTACATCGATGTGACATTGGATGTAGGATTCCCTAGTTGTAGCACTTGCTTTTGTTGTTGGGTCAGGATTTTCCCAACCTACAACCTATGCTATAACATTTTGGCACTATTTCCGGGGAAGATTTTGAATCTTTTTCATACCCTAACGACGCTTTGGTAAGTTATCCCAAAGCCTTTCTCTTAGGTTTCCTGGCGACTTCACCCAAGGGACGTTCCCTTTCCACTTTTCCTGATGAGCTCATCTTGAAGCCCATCTAGTGACTCCACCTTCCCAAAACCCTTTCTTTCCCAAAACATTTCCCCTTGGGAGGTTCAAAACTTCTAAGGTTTACCAAAGAAGGCCTCCTCTCAAGTCTCTCGTTGTTAAAACCCTTTTCCATAATACCCTTCCTCTTGCTCCAATGGATCACCCTTGGGAAAGGGACCTCTACAAACCTCTTAACATGGCCAATATCCAAGGATACCCTAATACAATGCCAAAAGAAGTCAACACGTGGTTGCCAAAGTTCCCCGAAAATAATGTGATAACTGTTGATGACCATATTTATGTTATGGGTCGGGACATGGCCAATGCAAGTATTGAGCATGAATATGTGGCCATGAAGTTATTTTCCTTATCATTGACTGAAGAATCCCTTGATTGGTTCATAAGACTCCCCGACAATCATCTCACATCCTATGATGGTTTTTCCAACTTATTAAATAATACATGGTTGAAAAAGGAATATGGTGGGACACTTGGGGCTCAGTTTAATTAGATAAAGAAAAAGGAGAATGAAATAGTAAATGAATTCATTACCGGATTTGACAAGATGTACAATCAAATTCCAACACATTTTTGTCCCACAACATCATCAGTTCGTCTCCTCTACATCAATGCTTTTGAAGGGAAGTTTCGATTCATTCTCAAAGATAAAAATCCCATGTCATTAGTAGAATATAAAGAGTTTAGTATTGACATTGAAGATATTCTCATTGATTCAAAAGTGGAACCTTTTCAGTACCCTCATGCCAAAGCAGAAGCAAAGACGAAGGTTTCCAACAACATGTCTCCTGATCTGATTGTTCTCCTGAATTAGAAGATAGACCAAATGAATACTTAGTTTGTTCAAGTGAAGAATTGTCTTATGAGCCATATGACTACAGTGGAAAGAAATCAATATTCTCCCAGAACTTGGTTTTCCAGAAAATAGAGAGATGCCACCGGTTGGAAACCAAGACCTCAATAAGAGGCAAATGCCCCAGATACTTTGAAACTTGTCGGGACAATTGATTGAGAAGCTTGGTGCCTCCCATTATAAGAACCCCATAGGTAAGATGAGTTCCCACGACAATATGAAGATTATCCTGATGATATAAACTTCATTGATATGATTTTCAATTTCGAAGAGGAACAAGTTACCCAAGAGAATATCAATGAATCTAGAAGAAGAGGAGAAAGAGAGGGGAGACTCCAGGCCTTGAATAAATTGATAGATGATCAGAAGAAGGTATTAAGGAGGAGGGAAATTATGACCTACACTAGAAGAAATAAAGCTTCGACCCCTCCATCACAGCCTGATACTCCTCTTCCATCAATAGAGAAGGTGGCTCCACCACTTTCACCACTGGTATGTGAGTTGCTTCCTAAGACAAATCCTATAGATGATATTTAGTTAAATATATATGTTGCAAGTATGTTTGGAAAACTAAATATGACCGTCCTAGTGACAAAGATGTGTAAGATCCCTTCTGTAAAAAGGGAATTTTTGAAAGTCTTACAAGTGCCAACCGAGAAGGAAGATCCTCCCATCATATTAAACACTATGTATCTCGATCGGCCAAGGGACAAGAATCCTCCTTTCTATCTTTCATTAGGCATGAATGGCATCCTCTTGAACAACTACATGCTTGATTCAGGGGCCTCAACAAATGTCATATCATTGAAGGTGATGAAACATCTTGGTTTAAAGACAACCCGACCTTATGGAAATGTGGGTGGTATTGATTCCAAAAGGGTCAAGGTTCTCAGGGTATGTGAGGACATTGAGGTCTTCCTATTTGATTTTCCACATATCAACATTCTGATGGACATAGTAGTGATAGACATTCCAAATGCTTGTGGGATGATCTTATCTAGGAGATGTTCTACTGCTCTTGGGGGTTTCCTTAACATGGATCTCACCCATGCACACATTCCCATGGGAGATGGAAATTTTTAGATACTATACAAGCGAGAGAATGTTGATAGACACGTGATGAATCCTGATGGTCCTGATTATGTCAGCGAATGTGATTATGATGTGCCCCCACAGACCATTAAGTATGATCCATATGAGCTACCCTTTATGAAGGAGGACTCAATAGACACGCTTCTTCCATGGACATATCAATACAAAGAGAAACTTGCAAAATACCATGGGAAGGAGCCAGGGTCTATCCAGATTTTGAAGAAATAAGATGAGAAACACAAAGAGATCGACAAAGAGACAGTCCACACAAAGCCTCCATACGTTTAAAATACACCTTGCATCGATTTTACTAAGGGAAGTCTTATGCTCATGTGGGCCAAGAGAATGGGCAAGCCTAGATATGACCAGTGAGATAAAAAATAATGGTTTGGCCCTTACATCATCAAGAAGAAGTCTGATAAAGAAAGGTACTATCTGACAACACTAGATGAGAGGAAGATGCCATTAGCAGTGGATGGAGCTCTTCTATGACCTTACATCTAGGTCACATGACTTATTCAAGGCCCATGCCCCAGGTAAGTAGGTAAGTCATCTATCTTTCTCCTGCATTTGCATCTTGATTGCTCATACTAGTTTAGATGCATTTCATTTTCATTTTTCTCTACTTGCATATTGATTTCATGCTTAGCTTAGAAATTTTTGAAAAATGTCATTTTTTTTTCTATATTAGTTTTCATTTTCGATTTATATATATATCGATGAACGGTGATAGCACCACCCTATATGCTTAGATCCCTTTGTCTGATTTTTTGGTAGGAACATGTCTACCAGGAGATGTTGTGCTTTTCATGCACTCTACAACGAGCACATGTCCCCAAGTATGAGCCAAATGTTATCCCCACTTTGAGGATAACTAAGGAGATTATGTCTTGAGGTCCTCATGTTGCAGATATGGAGTGTTGAGAGACTACATGACTAGTAATATCCTTTTTGCATAGATGGAGACCCCCTCACCACCACAGATGGTCGTAGATTTCCATATGGAGCCCACCACATCGGTTGGCTTCCGGAAGGAAGTGGGCCTTGCTACATGAGGTAAAAGTCAGTATTATGGTAAGAATAATGTAACACCCTGTTTCCCCCAGTTTGTAAAAATAACTGGACTGGCCAAGAACTGTGGCAAACTCAGAATGTGAATAATATTATGAATTTATATTGCAGGATTGCTGAGAGGGGATATGCTGAAAAAGAGACCACGATGGTTGTAGAAAGGTGGTGGAGGGAACCTGGAATGGTGGCATTAACTTCCATCGACAATCAATACCATATTTGGACTCCACTGGCTCGGAGAACCAACAATGGCTCGCTAGCCCCGAATTAAATGCCTCACAGGCTGGTAGGTAGATGGCTCCTCAGAAATTAATGAGGGATGGGGAGGTGAACCTCCCATCCGTAGAGCCATTAGACCTGACCAGCGCGATGGAAATCGTGCCACGCGCAACCTCGCAAGAGGATAAGGCATGGGGAAGAAGCGATTTGGGGGGGGTAGACGTGAGGGGAGAACTTTGGCGATATGCATAGTGAGTGATAACAGAGAGGGAGGAGAGTAACCTTCGCTCCTGGTCACTGGAAAACAGAGACACAGTCTCATAACATTGTGGTCTTATCTCGGGGGTGGCTAGTGGTAAATCCGCTGGGAGCCGCTGAGCCTACGGTTGGGTGGAAACGAGCACCCCTCTTAGCAGTTGCATAACCCCTGGTGTTACTTTCTGATAAGTGTTTTTCCTTTGACATCTTGGAATATATGTATGATGACATTTATGATCATAAGTTGTGAAATCGTGAATGAATTCATTATAAGAATGTCTATATGGTGTCTTGATCAATACTGGTAGTTGTATGTTTATATGGAAAGACTATGTGTGGCTTATGCTCTCTTAAAGTGTTATTTATATGCATGTTGATCTAATTCAGACTTCACGCCTGGTTCTCGGGAGAGAGATACCCTTATCTGCTTTGGATAGTACCCTGGGTAAACCTCCCCATAGAGATACCCTCCTTGAAAAAATCATCAAGAACCTGGAAGGAGGACGTGAGGGCGCAAGGCCCTAAGAAATCCCTGATAAGTATCGAATCGACAGACGAGATCCCATCGGGAAATCTGTGGTCACTCACGACCATTAGATTTGGTAGGAGAAAGTAGGATGTTAAACGCCTTACCACCTTGTCTTTTTGTACCTTCGTGGATAGCGAAGAGATCGGGATCGTAGATCCCCAAGGTCCATGAGAACATCCGGGCCGTTGAATTTTCCCCGTTCAGGAAGTCATGGGAGAATGCACAAGTTATGAACCTTTCTGAACCATCAGATCT
>ML844262.1:2179-19083 GCA_009831015.1 Picea engelmannii | reverse complement strand
CATCATTATGAGATTTTAGGCTAGAGTTCACACCTCAATGCAGTGCAATGAGAATACAAATTTTAGAACGTACTTGAGCTCTAGTTCTTGGATTTATTAACGTTAACTTCATCCAACTATACAACCAATATATCAAACGGATATAAGATTTCATAATCTTTTTCAACCATTTAACTTTAATGAACTCATAACTTTTATTCAAATTGAAACATAACTTTTCTTAAAAATATAAATATACATAAATTACACTTTTAGTTAACTCAGATTGAACCAATAGTAATAAAATTATTTAACGAGCGGGAGTGTAAAAAGTATGAATTTAAAAATAAAATGAAAAGATGCATTAGCACATTTACTTTTTTTTGGTTTTAAAGAAGGGATTAATAAAAAAAAAAAAAATAGGGAAACTAAGTAAAAAGGGAAACATAGACAATTAATAAGTTAAAGAAATTAATTGTGGAGAAATGTGGGGGATGAGTGACACTTGTAAGACAGAGAATTTTTGAGGGTTTTTCATTAAAACTTAAATTAAATATGATTTAGGTCAAGGGGGCTCAAGATTCCATAAAAGAAAGGGGGAAGGAGAGAAAAGGGGATGGGCTGTTAGGTATCATTATGTTGCCGAATTTGCACTGGACTGATTGCTTGTGAGGAGTTGGGAATTTCTCAGCTGGTAATAGAGTGGTAGCTCAGCCTTGGAGGCGAGCTGGGAATCTAGGTATACTATCTGGATCTTGTGTGGCCCCTTTGCGGCTCGGGGGGCTAAGGGGGAAGCAGAGTACCCCTAGCGATTGGCTGGGAGGTACTGGTGAGCTCTCTACGGTCGGCGAGTAGGAGCGAGACGGAGCGCGCGGACGACATTCGAGGACGACGTTAAGGCAACGGTGTGATTTCTTAAATTGGTAGAATAGAATGCAACTGGGATTTATGATGTAGATCTGCTTGGTATTGGAAAGGTAATATGGAGTTAAATTTTATATAACATTTGTTGTATCTTCCGTTTCCTTTGATGATTTGAAATGTTAAGTTTATCCAACGCTTGCCGAAAACCCTGATTTATCTTGTTAATGGTCTTAATCTCTGCAAATCTGTCGATTGTATGAAGGGTTTACACCACCATACATACACCTTTTGTTATTATTTACTAGCGAACCTGTCCCTGTCTGATTCATCTTTTGCTAATGGTCTTTAACTCGGCAAACAGGTTGATTTGTATCTCTGCGCTTTCAGATGATTTTCTGCACTCTATTTCTGCGATTTATTGTTAAACCTCGGCACTTGCTGGATATCATTCTCTGATATTTTCTATGGGCGATACCTTCTCTATGGGATTTTGTGTTCTCGGTGGGTGAATTCATGGAACTGTGGGCATTTTTTTTTGTGGACATTCTGTTTTTGAGTTACTATCATTTTGTTCTAAAAAAAAAAAAAATTACTGTCTTTCATTTTTGTGAAGTATTGTCCTTTTGTTGTGATTTCTGGCAATTCGTTTGGGGCATTTCGTCCTCTATCTGTGTGGGCATTTATTACTGTGTTTTATCTTACTGCATTTGTATAGCCATGTGTGTTTTATTCTCTGCGTTTTGTTGTATTTCCTTCTTGCTTCTGCAATCTTCGGGTATGACTCACTGGAGGAAACCCTGCGGAATTGGTGCCCGCGAACTCTGCAATTTCGTTTGCGAGTGTTGTTATCTCGGAGCTCCCATGGTTTTTTTTTTTTCCTGCGTTTGGTTGTGTACTCTCCGCGATTTAATGGTGGGATTTTCTGCGTTGGGTCGTGTACCTCAGCATTATTGTAAAAGAAATAAAAATTTCTCTGCGTTTTCAAAGTAGAACCTCTCTGCGTTCTGGTTGGGGGTTGGGGACACCCACGCTTAACCACCGATCTCTGTGATCGGTATTCTTCTTATCTCTGCGTTCTTCCTTGTTGTTTAACTATGGACGAATTGATCCAGAAGCCAGCCACGCTCTCATCATTAACTCACCTGACAACCACCATCCCCTTTCTCTTTTGATTGTGATTCATCGTTGGGTGGTATTTTGCGGTTCCATGTTGATTTTGGGTAATCATTCCATCTGCGCATGCTTTTGCCCACGCGTTTTCCTGGGGCACGTCCCTTCTGGCAGTATTGCCATTACTTACCTCTGTTACATTCGCTGCGTGGCGAGGTTGCCAGCTCTCAGCCGCAAGCAAATCCAATCCTGGCTTTCCAATCCTGGCGAATACATTATTATCGTTTAATATTATGGTTTAATATTGTTGTTTTAAATATTCTGGTTTAATATTGCCATTTTAATATATGGTTCGATTATCGTTTTAATATTGGTTTTAATATTATCGTTGTAATATTATGGTTTTAATATTATCGTTTAATATTATGGTTTTAATATTGTTGTTCTAATATTTGGTTTCAATATTGTCATTTTAATATATGGTTCTGAATTATAGCTGTAGTGAACGATAATTTAATCAGCAGCGAATGCCACTGGATTGTAATCTGGTGGTGATTATAATTGCACTTTATTATGATAACTAGTGTAACGTTGATTCTGGTGGGAGCTCCGTTATTACATCATACATCAATGAATGCTAGTGTTGGATGCCTAATTTAATTATATTCTATTTGCCGATTATTATAATAGAAAAAGTAATGTTAAATTATTAAGGTACTGTCAATGTAATTAGGAAATAATTGTTAAAAAGGATTGTTAAAGTAATATGATCTGATGGTAATTATTGTTAAATAATTAAGACTTTATAGGGTAATTATGGTTAAAGAATGTTGATGTATGAGGTAATAATTGTTAAAGTGACATTAGTTAAAGTAATAAGGTGTTAATGGTAATAATTGTTAATTAGGCATGGTTTTATAATGTGGTAATGTTAGGGCAATTGTGGAAATAATATAATGGAAAGGAATCATTTTAGGATTTGCATTAAATGGAACGTAATCATTTATGGAAAGTAAATGAATTGCATTAAATTAAATGATTTTTATGTTATAATGGAAAGTAATCACTTTATGGAAAGTGAGTGATTTGCATTTAATGATTCCTTTATGATTTTTTTTATGTTGCATAATGGAAGGTAATCATTAGTTATGTATATTGCTATTCTAATATAAAGGCAATTGCATGGTATTTATGTTCAAGTTTGGTAGATCCATGGATATTAGTAACTAGTTGAGTTTAATTATCATTAATAACAGTACGATGCAAGGTCTTGAACTAGGTTCAATACGCTAGTATGATTCAGTAAATGGGGTTTGTGAATAACCGACTTTACATCATTTAAGGTTGGATAACTCATCGATTAATAAATTTTAAATGGAGCAACTGGTCTGTAATTTTGTTAGTGAGTCTTAATCATGGATGGTCAATGTCGGAGTCCTTCTTACTTGCGCCTTCCTGGAGGACGTTGTTCATATAATTTATGTTGTACGAGGTCGTAATCATCTTATTACTTCGTCAGTTTTTGTCGGGCAGGATGTAGACATATCACTATAGCTTAGTATATAGGTCTATGTGTGATTGTTTTTGTGTAAAGAATCCAGTTCCATATCAAGAGTCTCAGGCCCTTTAAAGGTAGGGTTTCCACTCTTGCGACACACCTGACGGAGATTACTAGTTTCTGCATGAGCAGTCAGCCAGGAGCCTATCTAACCTTCTCTCTCTCCGGAGCAGAGAACTAAGATTAAATGCCCTGCTTTCCTGTGCAGAAAAGTAAGATCTACTACTATGGATTCTTCCCTCTATGTTCGTACTGTGCATAACCCAGTATGTCGTTAAATGTTTGTGTGGTGCGCCTTGTGTCTATGGTCGTTTATTGCTTGCAGTTACTCGTTGTGTGCCTTCAGTCTTCTTGTGATGAACATCGTGGTTGCATCTTGTTGGGTGTCGGGTGGCAACGTAGAGTCAAGTGTGTATGTTACTTCTACACGCACGCACACACCTTAAACACACAAAAAAAAATTCACCTGTTAAAGAGTCGTTGTCGTAACAGGAGGTCGTTACAGTTAATAAAGAAAACTTGTTCAACCTTTTATCAACATTGATGGTGCATTGACGATCAACGATTATTATTATTGTGTGGCCTCTTTACCTGCTTGGATTTCATCGATGTCGAACACCAACACACTTATCATATTGTTAGTTGTATATCTTTAGTTAAATTCCAAGTTCCTTTTAGACACCATATTTTATTTAACAATTTCAAACAAATCTGGTTCAAACGATAAGAGTCACGAAAACAAAACAAACCATCCCCCCATATTGAACTCAAATCAAACAATATAACAAAAGAAACAAGTGGTACCCAAAAGTGACAGAATTTCCTAAAAATGTTTATAGTGTGTTGAGCGCTAAACATATTATTGTATGTTTATTCATATTTCTCAATATTCTAACATATGTTGAACTCTATCTTGAAATAGAAAGCCTTCATAGGTTTGAAGATAAGTCTTTTGAAGATTTTATTTCTAGATTTAGAACGAATAGTTTCATATTTCCTATTAGAGAAAAAGCTTCTGCACAATATTTAATGGGTACATTTTATCTTTTTTCTCTTCCTTATATACAAAGACACGATACTATTGATGTATGTAATGATCATCCTATTAGAACAAAGGATATTTACCTATCAGCTGATAATGCTAATAGTTATGATCTCTTACCATTTATTAATGGCATTGAAATATTTGATTATTCCTTTTCTCTTGAAGAATATTTATTTGAAAACGATTCAATGTCACTAGTTTATGATGAGGATCTAGATGTAGAAAATGTCAATAGACAGTTAAGCAATAGAGAAGCACTTGAATCAATATTTTCTTAAAGTTAATTGTCATTATATGTAGATCTACTTGTAGAATGTACTTCAAGTAACAATTACTCTCATTCTTATATTAAAACTCATCTAGACTTAAAGCTATACCGATAATATGAGAGAGGATTCATGAAACAGAGTAGTTGTGAAATACCAAATCACTTTTCTCAAGATATTTTTTTAGGAATGAATCAATTTAACGATGATTTTAGGAAAATACATACATTTTCCTTGAGTACACTTGTTGATAGTGACCAACCTAATTTGTTTTGTACCTTGGAGGAAATGTAGGTTTCTATGATGATTCATTAGAAACTGGTAACATTGAGACACTTCACCCTTTAGTGATAGTTATGTCAGGTTCTCATGTGATCAATTCCAATGAAAAATACACAAAAAAATAGAAGTTACATAATGAAAATATTATTATTAGTGGCTCTCATTTTATAACTTCTAGATGTCTAGATAACTAGTCTTTTGTGCAAGAAAGGGATTCATTTCATCACCATTATGATTTTTCAATGCAAGATCTTGATGGTATATATTCTCTTCCTTAAAATTATTCACAAGTATTTAATGATGATAAATTTTATTGAATCTCTTTAACTGATACTTGTTGGAAAGTATTTTCCATGAACAAGTTCTCATTGATTTGTAAAAAGGATGTAGTTTCTGTAAATAAAAAAATTAATTTGTTTTTGCATAATTTCAATGAATATGTAACTGCATGATTTCAAGTTATACTGGTATTCTAATTGTTCTAGTACTAATAAGTTACATTATGAATTTATGGAATATTATACAATTAACTCTTTTCAAACTGTTAGTAATTTAAAATGTGAAAATCAGAGGAATTACCAAGAGGATGAAGCATTACCTTTTCACTCAATAATTATTCCTCTTGCTTTGTCTTCTAGGATTACTAATACCATAAAATTTTATAATACTCTTCCAAAAGATCTAATACTTGAAATTTCACCAAATAATTCTTACCTACTATATTATCCATCTAGTAATCCTTCACAATCATTAACAAAATTCCAACTTATTTTTGTGGACCCAATTGTAACCTGGTTGGAAGAATCATTCTTGAAAACATTCCAATGTATAATGATTCAAATACTGTGACTATTGTAAATAAAGTTAATAATGCTAACATGCTTCCACATGATAGTACTTTAGGTTATCTTAGATGATTCTCAACTGATATCATATACATATATGCTCTTCCTTCAACAACTTCATATTGACCAAAATAAATTTCATGATGGAATAGAAACATGGTTGGAGGAATCTTTTAGAGAAACAATTTCCTCTAAATAATAATGTTGTTATATTTCTCATGATGGATACAATTCTAAGTAATGTAATTATTTTATTTCCTTATCTTAGATTACTCCAATTTTTATTGATGTTTTTTTGATGTGCATGTTATTTTAGGATTGGAGTTACTTGGTTGGATGCATTTGCAGTTTGATTTCATGTGGTTTTTTATAACCAATGTGGCATAGAAAAAGGTTTAGAAATATAGTATTTTTGTTCCATTTTCTTCTTTTACAGTTATATTATCTTAAATTTTAAATTAAGACAAATTTTAAAGTATTACATCTATTCTTTAAAATAAAATTATCTCTTGTACCATCCTTCTTCCTTCACTCAATTGCATATACAATTTTTACAAATCAAATCGAAATGGTGTAACTAATTAAAAAGGGAGTTGAAAGCATTGCAAATTTTGGGAAGTACAAGTAAATTTGTGAGGGCTATGGATGCTTAATGGAAATGGATCCATGCTTGTATAGTACAAATACATATTCTTCAGGGCTATGGACACTCCCATGAAGCGAAGAAATGTCGGGAAAAGAGGTAGATTTTACACTTATATAGATGTCTTCTTATCATAAAACTTTGAGAGTTGTTCATTTTTCTATTTAACAGTATGAAGATACTATAAATTAAATTTCCCCAATTTTAGATTGATTGTTTAAATTATATAGTAGATATTAAGTACTCAAAGTTTTTTTATTTATACAATAAATTTATCTTAAGTGGGACCCACAATACCTTACAATTTTTAAAGATATTTTGAAACTTATCATCTCATTTTTAATAAACTATATCCCAATTATATTAATAGTAGAGATAAATGGTTCACCCAATGAGTCACGAATTGTTGAACCTACGCAACAACCCCCCAATATGATATGAGATCTTCATAAAATAATGGGACCCTTCTAAATTTGCTTGGATTCTGATTTTTAATGATTTAAATAGAGATGAGCTTACCTTGTCACATCAACCATTCAATTCTGGATATGAGTGTGCTTCTACAAAATATTCCACTAGATCCTCATTACGTTTAAAATTAAATTCGATCGTAGGTCGATGACGCGGGCGCGAGCAATAAAGTGTTCTTTTAGTGATTTCAAATTCCTATCATTCAATCGACACATAGAGTAGAAATTTATGCTAGGTGAGGCATTAAATGGACTATTAAATGAAAAAATTCGATTGTATCTCATGCTTAAAACATCCCATCGTTTCTCTAATCCAGCTGGTGGGTTGGGGATCGAGGTTTTTCTTTAAACACTTTTTGTTGATATCTCCTTGCAAAAGATTCGACACCAAACGATTATTCCATAAAGAGTTGATGTGGCAAGGCTGACTCAGAGGTGTGACTAGGGCACAAGGAACCTTAAGATGACTCAGGATGAAACTAGACCATATGACACCCCTATGCAAAAAATCCACGTGGCAATCGAGACTGGCATCTTCGATTACCCATGTTATTCAGAATTAGGTCTTTTATTAGGCTAAACATTATAACCGATTCTACTCTATCGACATTGAAAAATTATCAAGAATCGGCGATCAGCTATAAGATTACCCAAGTTCTCCCGGATTAACTCTCTCGAAAATTTTCTGATGTCAAAAGTGCATCGGGGATCAACAATTGGAGATGCGTGAACGTGGAAAATTTCAATGATTTAACTCTTCGATATTTTTCCGGCCCCAAACCAATGGATCCGTCATCAACTATCGGGGGTTTATCATGTATCATGTCAATATTTAGTACCCTCATATTCTGCTGACGCCGATGGTGATTGACTATCTCTTGAAACTATGTGGCAAGTTAATAAAGCAAACTTGTTCAACCTTTTACCGGCATTGATGGTGCATTGACGATCGACAATTATTATTTCTGTGTGGCCTCTTTACCTGCTTGGATTTCGTCGATGTCAAACACCAGCACGCTTATCATATTGTTAGTTTCATATCTTTAGTTAAATGCCAAGTTCCTTCTAGACACAATATTTTATTTAACAATTTCAAACAAATATGGCTCGAAGGATAAGAGTCACGAAAAAAAAAAACCATCCCCCCATATTGAACTCAAATCAGACAATATAACTAAAGAAACAAGTGGTACCCAAAAGTGACAGAATTTCATAAAAATGTTTAGGGTGTGTTGAGCGCTAAACATATTGTTGTATGTTTATTCATATTTCTCAATATTCTAACATATGTTGAACTCTATCTTGAAATAGAAAGTGTTCATAGGTTTGAAGACAAGTCTTTTGAAGATTTTATTTCTAGATTTAGAATTAATAGTTTCATATTTCCTATTAGAGAAAAAGATTCTGCACAATATTTAATGGATACATTTTATCTTTTTTCTCTTCCTTATATACAAAGACACGATACTATTGATGTATGTAATGATCATCCTATTAGAACAGAGGATATTGACCTATCGACTGATAGTGCTAATAGTTATGATCTCTTACCATTTATTAATGGCATTGAAATATCTGATTATTCCTTTTCTCTTGAAGAATATTTATTTGAAAACAATTCAATGTCACTAGTTTATGATGAGGATCTAGATGTAGAAAATGTCAATAGTTAGTTAACCAATAGAGAAACACTTGAATCAATATTTCCTTAAAGTTAATTGTCATTATATGTAGATCTACTTGTAGAATGTACTTCAAGTAACAATTACTGTCATTCTTATATTGAAACTCATCTAGACTTAAATCTATACCTATCATATGAGAGAGGCTTAACGAAACAGAGTAGTTGTGGAATATCAAATCACTTTTCTCAAGATATTTGTTTAGGAATGAATCAATTTAATGATGATTTTAGGAAAATACATACATTTTCCTTGAGTACACTTGTTGATAGTGACCAACCTAATTTGTTTTGTACCTTGGAGGAAATGTAGGTTTCTATGATGATTCATTAGAAACTGATAACATTGAGACACTTCACCCTTTAGTGATAGTTATGCCAGGTTCTCATGTGATCAATTCCAATGAAAAATATACAAAAAAAAAAGAGAAGTTACATAATGAAAATATTATTATTAGTGACTCTCATTTTATAACTTCTAGATGTCTAGATGACTGGTCTTTTGTGCAGGAAAGGGCTTCATTTCATCATCATTCTGATTTTTCAATGCAAAATCTCGATGGGATATATTCTCTTCCTTAAAATTATTCACAAGTATTTAATGATGATAAATTTTATTGAATATCTTTAACTGATACTTGTTGGAAAGGATTTTCCATGAACAAGTTCCCATTGATTTGTAAAAAGGATGTAGTTTTTGTAAATAAAAAAATTAATTTGTTTTTGCATAATTTCAATGTATATGTAACTACATGATTTCAACTATTTCACAAGTTATACTGGTATTATAATTGTTCTAGTACTAATAAGTTACATTATGAACTTATGGAATATTATACAATTAACTCTTTTCAAAATTTAAAATGTGAAAATCAGAGAAATTACCAAGAGGATGAAGCAATACCTTTTCACTCAATAATTATAATTATTCCTCTTGCTTTGTCTTCTAAGATTACTAATACCATAAAATTTTATAATACTCTTCCACAAGATTTAATACTTGAAATTTCACTAAATAATTCTTACCTACTATATTATCCATCTAGGAATCCTTCAAAATCATTAACAAAATTCCAACTTATTTTTGTAGACCCAATTGTAACCTGGTTAGAAGAATCATTCTTGAAAAAGTTCCAATGTATAATGATGCAAATACTGTGACTATTGTAAATAAAATTAATAATTCTAACATGCTTCCACATGATATAGTACTTTAGGTTATCTTAGATGATTCTCAACTGATATCATATCGATATATGCTTTTCCTTCAACAACTTCATATTGACCAAAATAAATTTCATGATGGAATAGAAACATGGTTGGAGGAATCTTTTAGAGAAACAATTTCCTATAAATAATAATGTTTTTATATTTCTCATGATGGATACAATTCTAAGTAATGTAATTCTTTTATTTCCTTATCTTAGATTACTTCAATTTGTACTGATGTTTTTTGATGTGCATGTTATTATAGGATCAGAGTTACTTGGTTGGATGCATTGGCAGTTTGATTTCATGTAGTTTTTTATAACCAATGTATCATAGAAAAAGGTTTAGAAATATATTAGCTTTGTTCCATTTTCTTCTTTTACAGTTATATTATTTTACCTTTGTTTAGATACTTCAATTATGAAGATATCGAGATGAATATGAACCACCATCATAATACATTTAGGGAATATTACCCTTACCCTTAATCTCTCTTGGTTATTAATCATCTTGCTCATAGTTACATTGGTTAAATATTTTGTTTTCCAATCCTATATTAGACTTCTTATTATCAACTAACATTATCTAAGGATTTGGCTTTGAAATGTTCAATGTGATTTGTATCATGCAAAGATTGTGAAGTAGAAATTATTTAATAGATAAAAAGGAAATACAATTTGTTCTTTATATTCCTTTTAAAAGGTTTTACCTAATTGATGAGATTCTCATAAATTGAGGATTAATTTCATAACTATGCACTTAGTTCAAGATTCATTTTTCAGACTGTCCATTTTTCTATTTGCTAATTTTCTTTGTGTCTTAATAAAAGAGGTTCGATTAATTGAACATATCATATCATTTTTTGGACATGTTTATTTGATACATTGAGATGTTTGTATTCTTCAGGCCTAATTTTAGTTAGGGCAAGTAATGTACATTTTATCTTGTTTTGTTTATATGACTTTGCATAGTCTTTTGGATTAGTTTAAATAGTTTTGTACTTTTTGTTCTTTTTTGTTTTTTATTTGATTCTTTAATTCTTTAAGTTGAGTTTATTTTGTTTTCAAGTTTGAATAAGGGGAGATATTTCGAGGTGCACAATTGTGATATTCACTTTGTTATTATTACAAATGGGGTTGTTGTATTTGAAAACATATACATCACGTTTCCGATATTTGGCATTGATTAGTGACTATGGAGGAACACTAAGACTTATCTTAAAATTATGATGATACTCTTTAAGTAGAGGAAAAAAAAAATATATCTATCCTTTCTTTGAATCCCACACCTCATGCCACCACATTAAAGTACTTTTCTACATTGACAGTTTAAGGGAAACTTTTGGGGTCAAAATTTTAAAGTATTACATCTATTCTTTAAAATAAAATTATTTCTTGTACCACCCTTCTTCCTTCACCCAATAGCATATGCAATTTTTAAAAATCAAATTTAAATGGTGTAACTAATTAAAAAGGGAGTTGAAAGCATTGCAAAGTTTGGGAAGTACAAGTAAATTTGCTAGGGCTATGGATGCTTAATGGAAATGGATCCATGCTTGTATAGTAAAAAGACATATTCTTCGGGGCTATGGACACTCATAGGAAGCGAATCAATGTTGGTAAAAAGAGGTAGATTTTACACTTATATAGATGTCTTCTTATCATAAAACTACGAGAGTTGTACCTTTTTCTATTTAACAGTATGAAGATAGTATAAATTAAATTTTCCCAATTTTAGATTGATTGTTTAAAGGATATAGTAGATATTAAGTACTAAAAGTTTTTTTTATTTATACTAGTAAATTTATCTTAAGTGGAACCCACAATACCTTACAATGTTTAAAGATCTTTTGAAACTTATCATCTCATTTTTAGTAAACTATATCCCAATTATATTAATAGTAGAGATAAATGGTTAGCCCAATGAGTCACCAATTGTTGAACCTACGCAACTAACCCCAAATATGATATGAGATCTTCATAAAATAATGGGGACCCTTCTAAATTTGCTTGGATTTTGATTTTTAAGGATTTATTTTTTATTTTATCATTTGTACATAATTCGATTTTTTTTTGTGTATAAGTTCTTTTGTGAGTTTTACCAATTGGTTTTATTTTGTTTCAATGATTCTCATGAGAAATACAGACCAAAATAAGACTAATTCATTTAGATTAAACTAGAGGTTGGATTCAATATTCATATCTAGATCCAAATATGTTTTAAGAGGTCTTTATTAATCCATCCATGATGCATGACTCCCAGATGAGTTTAATCTCTAATTGTATCTGGATCTCGAGTTAAGAAATATATTACCTATGTGTGATGATCCAGATATATGGATACCCAAATCTCTAAACATTTTCAATGAATCTAGATGTCTACATCAGAATGCCAGGTCAACAACCAAGTCATTGTTGAGGAAAAGATATGAAATGATCTTACTCAAGCATTTTCAGATCTTACTTGCCTAAATAAATATAGATGAGAATATCACCCTATGTTTATATCCACCAAAAGTTGTTTCCTAATTCACAAGTATTGATTACAAGTGCTTAGGCTTATCTTTTTTATAAATGAAAGTTTGCTGAAAAATTCAATATTTATGTAATTTTCTGAATATAACAGATGCTGAAATAAATATAGAGACAGAAATAAAAACACCAAATCAATAATAAAAATAGATGAGACCTAAACCAATCATTTATTCCATTCCAATTTATCAAAAGAATAGTTCTCTTTACAAAATTCCCTGAGGAAGTTTGGACCAAAGTCAAACTTAGATGTCCCCGATGAAAACCATACAAAAGGACTTCTGACATAAAGTAAAAAACTGAACTTTAAAAGCTGGATCAACTTGCCACATATTGTTGCCCACTCGATTCTACACAATAGCCTTTATCAGTCATGAAATTTAGTTCACAAACAGACAAATCTACACAGACTATCAAAGATAGATCAACACCTCTGAAAAAAAAGTGCCTAAATGATGTAATTCATCCCTGAATCTTGTTGTCCACAATAGGACCCTGATATCATAAAAGAGAATTAGGCTTTCAATGAATTAAAGAATGAATGAAAACTAAATTATCTCAATAAAACTCAAAGAGAAGACCTTAGTATGCTTCTCCTTCTATTCTCCTTGTGTTCCTCCTTTTCTTTTTTCCTTTAAGAAAATATGATTAGTTGAAGTAGTTGAACTACTTCTTTAGTTAAGTTAACTAAAAATCAACCAACTTTTTAGTTAAGGGGGAAAAGTAATAAAATCATAACAAGGGTTTTTAATAAATAATAGCTAGTAGGTGGGACCCCTTGTGACTCCCTTTAGTTCTTTAACAAGCATAACACAACTAGTTAATCAATCAAGCACATCCCTCCTTGTGGCTTCCATCATCACTCTCATAATTTGACAATTTATATCAATGATAATTGAAATTATTTCCAAATATATATTATCCATATATCCAAAAAATAGTGTTTTGTTCAAAATTTTAGAAGTGAAATGTTCTCAACAATCAATAAATAAAAACACTTAAAACCCATATTTTCCACTCTGGGAGGCAATCTTTCCCATGTTGTTGCTATCACCCTTTGATTTCTCTGAATTTGCCTTAGGTTGTGTGGAGTATTTAGGCCTAATATCGCTGATAACATGAGAGAAATCATCTCTCAAATGCATGCTTGAGGACACGGATTTGGCAGAGTCATTTGAGGGTGATGAGGGGGCATCAACAACTTTTCCTTTGTCAGGAGCATGGTGGGCCTCAGTTTTTAACCTTTTTCTTACATGGGAAAACTGTACTGGTGAGTGGGAAGGGGAAGCTTGGACAATTTTATTAACAAGTGTTAAAGACAAGTTAGGCCAACCACGATGTTGGGAGACTGTCAGGTGGACAATCTCTTGCCATCTGTCGTTTTCAGGGACTTCAGGTTGTAGTGAGACATGAGGGGGCATTTGGATACAAGGGACATGTGGGGTTTGGAAGGGAGGCCTTTTTGGCCAAGGTTGGATCACTCCTTGCCGAATCAAGTTAAAAAATCTAGCTTGAAATAGTTGGCTCAACTCTTGCGAGTCTGCATCAAAATGCATAGAAAATGTTGGCCTTCTAGGGCCCCTGTTCCAATTTCCTCTTCCTTTGTTACCCCGGACATGACTACCTCTGCTGAAAAAGCTCATTCATGTATGAATTATTGATTAGCAACTAGTTTCTTCAACAACCATACATGACATCTCTTTAAATATAAAACAAAGTCTGGCTCAACAACACATAAGACTCATGCAATCCAATCCATACAAATCGTTTAACACTTGTCAATGAGAAGGGGTTGAATAAGGGTTCTGGGATATGTGAGGGATTGTATAGAGAGAAAAATGTTAAAATGAAGGGGGATAAATCATGATTATTGCTCAACCAATCATCAAACAATCAACTGCATTGCAAATCAAAAGAATAAATCATTGTAATTAATCCCTGTGTTATCCCTTAACTGTCATAATACATAATTTATCTTAACTATAATTTAATTTTAAGAACAGGGAGTGGATAGTGAATATGGGAAGGCGAGGGGACTTGTAATGTGAGAAAAGTGAGAGAATGGTAGGTAAAAGAACGATTATTGTCTTTAAAATAAATTAAGTAATCCATAAAAACAACTCTATATTCAATAAAAAATATACTAATACCAATTTACAATTACTATGTGTCAAAATTGTTCACTGTCCCACATTAAATTTCTTCAGACTTCTCAATTAACATAGTCTATAATCATACTTAGAATCACTATGCCTTTCAACAGTTACGTTAAGAGAATAGTTGGTTTCTTTCATTTCTTTTCCTTTATTTAAACAAAATCAAAAGAAACACACAGTCACATTACTCCATCATTGTCCATCATATATCAATATCAACCACTGTCCATAATTTGCAATTTTCCAAAATAAAACATATACACGAGTATTTTTTCCAGAACAAACTTTTTAAAACTTGTTTGATCTCATGCCTTTTCATTATACCAACCAATAAAACTTGCAATGCAACCATAATACAAAACCTTGAGCTTCATCATGGTGGTGCAATTAAATAAAACATGCATGATGGATCCATAATACATACACAATGAACAACGAAATCACAGTATCACTTTCCCTAACTTGCAATGATCCGATCGGGGATAATAACACACAACAATCACCAATTCGTAATTGACACCAAGTTGTAAGAACACAACGATCCAAAGCATAATGAGAAGAGACAACCATTGACTGCACATTATCATTGATCAACCAATTTATCAAATAAAACGAGCTAGGTTTTCAAAGCAACTGTCATAACAAAAAGAGACAATCCCTTGACTGTGTATAAATTCTCATCCCCAATCACAACTTTCCAACTAACTCAATCAACGAGTTCAATATAAGTACTCAAAGAAACTATCATAACCACTCAACCAATATATGACAGTCAACAAAATGCCCAACAAGAGTGAAAACAATTGGGATTATCAAAATCGGGCTCTGTAACAATGAATACAAGATGTAATCAAGATTTCACTCAGACATCAAAGAACAGAGAGACTGGAGGTCGAACATATCAACAATAGGCAGAGACCCTTCAATACAAGCATAGTGGAACCACAGAGCTTCTTACAACTCTCGGTCTGTGTAATGGTGCAACAGTTCAACACCGGGTAGGGTAGGACAATGATGCAGAGGAGTAACAAATGCCCATTGGACAGTAGCAAGTACCCAGAACACACAGAGGAATAACCCTCATGCAATTCAAAGACCAAATCAATGAATAACAATGCCTGTGGGAATGTTGGCCCGAGGCATAATTTATATCACCAAACCAACATAAATTATACATCTTGGCATAATGGCCACCCTATAACCAACTTCTGAGATACGTTGATGCCAATACAACAAAAATAAACCCACGACCAGGTGAATAACCCACGACCATGGCTCTGGAAAATACACAGTGACCAATAGGTAGTTTGAAAACATACACAACAACCCCATAGCAATCTGAATACAACCAGACATGGTTACCCATAACTATGAGGAAGTGGCCATCAAGGCTAAATAGAGAGAAACCCTCCAACAAAATACCCATAACCACTTAAAACAACAGAGAGCCATCATGGTTTTCACCACACAGAACAACCAACGAATGCATAATTTGTTGGAGAAATTTATATTTTCAACACACTAGTTCAACGGCAATTAACTGACTAGTTCTATTTTTACCATCACTATTATGCATGCATGCATTCCTAAGGAAAGCTAACTGCTTGATTGTTTTCTTAATTATGGAAGGTTTTTCCCTATATATGAGTGTGTTCCACTCATTCATTGTATCATATTGATCATGATCTATGTATCAATCATCAACTCATTAGAGTAGTGTGAATATATTTTCTCATTCTTCCATATTGAATCTCTCTTCCTTTCTTGATAAATTTTGTTTGTACTTGATTTAGCTAGATATCTTGTACAGGTTTCCATGAAACACTGACATGGTATCATAGCTATGCTTCTTGGAGCAAGCTAGACAAGCCAAAGAATAAGGAAAATCGGAGTTTCGGCGAGCTAAATCTGTGTTCGTAACTTTCAGCATTTATTCCTCCCAAAATATTACGTTTTGGAGGAAACGACCCACGTGGAAAATAAATCGGCGTTTGGAAGTGGGTTTTCAACCATTTGGCGAGATTCCTCACCGTTTTCTCAGAATGTAAGCTGCAAGATAGCCTCCTGAAATTGATATGAATTCACGGTCGTACCTTTGTACATTCATGTTAGTCAACTGAGAGGGGGGGGTGAATCAGTTGTTACCGTGCTTAAACAATTATGCTTCTTTTAAACTCTTTGCTGAGACACTAAATGATGATCACAATAATGCAGGGGAATAAACAATGGCATATTTAGCATCAGTCACACATAAGAGAAACACAG
>ML844261.1:17995-37835 GCA_009831015.1 Picea engelmannii | reverse complement strand
AGAGCCTAATCCTTGCCAATATGATCAATGTCATTACCCAAACCAACAAATATAGTCATTGAATTAAACACAATTATTCAACAACATATAAGAATGCAACCTAATCTAGAATGCATTTATTAGAAACAAATGAATAAATGAAATCCAACATGAATACTTGATTGCATAAATAAACACAACCTCGCGTGAGTAATCTAATTACATGAACAAATTGAACCAAAAAACTAGTTATATAATAAAATAAAATAAATCATACATGAATTCATAATGAAATTACACAACAAAAAATGAAGGCAACCATCTAAACTACACAACACTCTATTCTATTGGAGTGGGCCTTGCCTCCATAGAATATAATGTTGATATTATTCTATATCAACAATCACAACATAAATTAATTAAGCTAATAAAAAAAATCAATTTGTTACAAATATGCAAGGGAAATAAATCAAATGAATTAATTAAAAGATAATTAAAATAAATCAATCTATTACAAATTTGCAAACAACAATTTGTAAATAAAAAGGGGGCATTTCCTATTACTGAGCTTTTATAGTACAAAAATGCCACATGTCATCAGTCTTCCACATGTTCCACCAAATTAGCGGAAATTGGAATAGGTGGCAGACTGTGATACTTTTAGACAAAATAGCTTTCTGCCATCTTCCCTGCCAAACGAAAACTAGAGCAGGTGGGGGATTCTTGTTCTTACTGAACTGCTCTATGCATCTAAGATAAACTACTAACTGAAAAAAGAGGACAAAACTGTAAAACTATGTCATCGTTGTATAGAGAGTTGGGTTGAGAGTGTGTGAGGTAACCATAACAAATAAATTACACATTAGCACCTGGGGGCATGTCATTCAAAGCGTTGTTGAAGGGGACTTCCCTGGGTTGGAGCATGAAAGGCCTCACATAGGTCAGGTAGCACTAAGTTGCTGGTGCATTTGAGAAGGCATTATAAATCATGTCGATCCGCTGGTGCATGAGGGTGTCCTGGTGTATCTGGTCCACCATCTGGCTCCTTAGCTCGAAGATGAGCTCGAGCTACTCTGGATTGAAGAAAGGTGGTGGAGCATGGAAGAAATCAGGGAGAGAAGTGAGTGGTGGAGGCACCAAGACTGGGTGTCCCTCCACCTCCACACTCAAGACCTCCAACGCAGTGTCCATTACCTCCACCGCTTTGACCTCCTCTGTCATTGTCTTGACTTATTTGTCTGTGTCCTGAATTGAGGCAATAGAATCCAAATGGAGGAATTCCTCCTCAATTATGCATGTGGCCTCCTCCATGGTAGCCTGGGCGCTTGTGCTTTTTGGGTTATGGCTGGTGGGCTGAAAATCATCCGGTATTGTGAAGAGGAGAGATTCTGGAGGAACTTGGATAGGATCCTCCAAAATATCCTCATCAACGTATGCCATTGGCAATGTTCTTGTTTTCTCCCATCATTAAGTTCGAGCAATGGACAAGGTGCATTCCAACCTCTGCACTCGCTTTTGTCGAGAATCTAGACTATGCAAGGTTGGGCCACACCTCGACTTGCCTCTCTCCCTTGATATGGCTAAGCCAAGAAGATTGATAATTATCTAGGTAATATCAATGAGATTCCATTGCACATAGGTCTCGTTCTCGGAGAGACTAGAGTGATGGAGTGCTAGAGAGAAATGGAGCCAACCTCGCCCGAGTGGGAGAGATAATTCTAGGCCCGACATGACCACTGTATTGATCCCCCCACTGCATTTACACCTTGTTGCCTCCATAGTCCTCACGCGAGGGAGTTGTCCTCCCCTTCTCAGCAGACACTAATGGTCGCCCTTCATTCAAGAATGAGGTGAAGGGTGCCGACCTGGCATAGTTATGGCTTGGGTCTGGGGAAAGATACATGGCCTCCTGTTGCTATGCGACACCCCATCTGGGAACAAATTTGCAAATTAAATAAATCAAACAAATTAATTAAATAACACACTACGGAAATTATAAAATAACAATTAAAATAAAAACTTATTGAATTATTCCATTGTCATTTGAACATTGCTCTAAGAGCCCCCCCGAATAATGGAGAGAGTGCTCCTCTTTTACACATAAATTCAATGGATAAACAAATATCCAAATAAACCCACTTGTGGATTTAATAAATCCATAGTGGTTACAACAATTTCCTAAATAATGAATAGTTTCCATGATCCTTGTTAAGAATTAGCAATCAATAAATAAATTCCAAGATATTTTGTTAATAATTAACAAATACTAAATAACTCCAAGATATTTTTCCCAAGAATTCCAACATCCTTTGCTAACAATTAGAAAATAATAAATAACTCCAAGATATTTTGCTAACAATTAGAAAATAATAAATAACTTCAAGATATTTTTCCCAAGAATTCCAAGATTCTTGGTCAACTACTCAAACCAATATTTTGTCTTAGAATTGGAAAATTGTCTCTGAATATTTGATTTTCTTGGACTAATATCATTGTTTCATAAATCCATAAATGAAAAATATGTGACAACATGGCTCATGGTTCCGACATCGCAAGGTTTCGGTGTTGGCTCATGGTTCCGACGGCTCACGGTTCCTTCGACGAGTTGCAACATGAGAGTTGTGGAAATAGGAGTTGCAACAAGGGAGTTGTAGTGACGAGAGTTGCAGTGAAGGGAGTTGCAACAAAAAATAGTTCTCTGGTGAGTTGCAACAACTGGTGTAAGGAGTTGCAACAATGTTCAAAGTTGTTGCAAGAGTGCTCGGAGTTGAAACAACAATGCTCAGAGTTGCAACAATGTTCCAGAGTTGCAACAATGTTCCAGAGTTGCAACAATGTTCATAGTTGCATCAACTTCTATAAGGAGTTACAAAAGTGTTCCAAAGTTGCAACAACTTCTATAAGGATTTGCAACAACTGCATGGGAGTTGCAACAATGGGAACCAAAAAACATCCCGTGGTGATATCACATTCTACACAATAACCTATCTGGAACATCGCCTTTGTAGATTAACTCAAAGATAAATGAAAATATTTTATTTCTCTAATATTTAACCATAATTCATATGAAATACTAAATAAATGCAATGGAAAGCACCTTGGTTCTAAATCCCGCATATAAGCATAAAAATGGATTAATAAGCAATAATATGAGGTTATGGGTAATCAATAAGGGATTAAAAATATGGAAAGAGGATGTAAAAAGGATGACAATTCCATGGCCCAACATCTCCCCCAAACTGAATATGTTGCATGTCCTCATGCAACCCACAACCAAGTTGTAAGGCCTTCCATTTTTCAATGCACTTGTCAATTACCTTGAAATATTTGCTTGTTATTTTTTGACTGGCATGAACCTTCCTACAGGTTGCCACAAATGTTTTTACTAGAAGAATGTTAATTTATTTTACCTTTTGTGTTTGATCATTTCCCCCATGCCCGCAACAGGTTCTTGTGGGCATCTTTTGAATTCACTGTTGGTTCTTGTGTAACAATGTGATTTTTTCTTCTTCTGAGAGCCAACCCTGGTTCTTGTGTAGCAGTGTTAGTGTCATTCCCTTCCATATCCAACGTTGGTTCTTGTGTGGCAATGCTTATGTTGTCTTGGGGATTTGATTCTTATGTTGTGATGGACGTTTCAAAAGTATCCTTCCAGTAATCCTTAGCAATTATGATGGAGTTGTAGCAGATGATGAATTGTATAAAAATAATAAGTTCAGCAAGTGAGTTTCATCAAGGAATGTATTGCAACAACATGAGTTTCAACAAATTGCAGCAAACATTTAAAACCATTTTCTCATAAAATGCAAACTAAGTTTCGGCAAAATTTTACGAGAAACTTTTTACCATTCCATTGATTCTCCTCACCAAAAATTGGAGATACCCACATCATCGATCTCGAGAAAAAGACAAATTGGGTGTAGATGAAAGTGTTTAGTTTCTCAAAATTTATGAACTGGGTTTGCTTGAAACTTTGTGTGTTTGTTCATCTTACCATAATGCTTCTCTCCTCCAAGTTTTGTGAATACTCAATTCACGATTTGCAAGATATCCCCAGTTCAATTTATGCTCTTGTTCTAAACGCTTAATAATATCCTAAAAAAAAATCATAAGCTTGGGTGCAAATTTGTTCTAAACGCTCAATAATTTGTGTTTAAAATTTTATAGAACCAATCCCTTTTGAATCATGTGAACAAGCCATCCATAATTTGGATCTATGGTTTAAAATTATGGCAATCAATATTTCTGACAATGATACTTATGACAACACATATTACAAGCAACTCAAATGTCAACCAAACAACTCAAATGTCAACCAAGCAACTCAGATCTATCCAAGTGCACCAAAAGATGAGTTCATATTTCTCTCTTTACAACCACCATACCCTTTCCATATTCATTATGAGGGCTACCAAGATATGTGGGACATGGCTCAAACCAACAAGAAAAAATCAACAAAGTAAATATTCTCAAGGAAGCACATTCACCCATAACAAATTAACAGAGGATGGTTGGTTGTAGACTCCACAAAGAATCACAACAACCACTCCCCCAAGTTGAATATTTACCTGCCCTCAAGTAAAAAAAGAGTTGTTCATAGGGTTGTATCTTGACAGATCATGTAATGAATATGGTGGCATCCTTTTTTATCATGAGTCTATTGTTGTCAAGGATGAATATAATGTTGATTGATTAGATATTGTAGGTGAGTGCCCATAATGTTTTGAAAAACAATGACAATGTTGAAACCAATCTTATAATGTGGACAATCAATGTGTGAAATTAAATGGAAAAATCCATGGAAGAGCCTCCAAACCATAATTGGTAATAGTTTCAAAAGATCCTCTCAGTCATTGCCATAGTATAATCTGGAAATATTAATGATGATATCAAGCACCAACAACCCATTTTCAACAAGCATAAAATCCATAACAAATTAATAACGAGAAACTCGAACATAGAGAAATGCTAAAAAAGGTAGTCATCAAATCCACGGGAAAATGTGCAACAAAATATGCCTATATGTGAAGAAAGTGCCCATGTAGGTGATGCCAAATGTACAAATCATGATAAATGACCATGTGTAAATATATTATTTCCATTAAATAGATTATGCCACTACACAAAATATGACAAAGATAATGATGATCTATGTCCAATAAATCTCAACGACAACAACTTTTGAAAATGTGAACCAACATAAATGAACCTCGTACCTCTGTATTCTTATATAGGAATGGTTTCTACAACAACTTCTTCTGTTATAGGTTCTTGTAGGGAAACACACTCCTTTCTTCCAGTAGTTTCATGGGCTTGTTCATGTCAGTCGTTTCTTTGTCTATTGTTGGTTCTTGTGGAGAAACAACAATGGTTTCTTACGCTCCTGCTATTGGTTCTTGTGTGGTAGCAACAAGGGATTCTATTGTTGGTTCTTGTGTGGAAACAATAGGGTTTTTTCTTACTGTTGGTTCTTGGGTAACAACAATAGTGTCTTTTGTAGCAACAATTGTATATGTTTATCCCTTCAGCAAGGTTGTGGAGGATGATGCCATGGGTCACATGGAACAAGGAGGGTGATGGATGGGAAAGAGTGACAATGTCATGGTTAGGATAGGTAAATCAATGGAAAATGCGCCCCCCCCAAACTGAATATATTTTCCTCCCTTGAGAAATGGAAAAAGATGAGGAATTAGGATAAAGACCTAAGTGATTTTTGAAATACAAATCCATAGCACCCAATGAATCATGATTAAAGAAAAGAGAAAGAAGCATACCTACACCTACCTATGGAGTTCATAATGTTTGTAGTAGCATGCTAATTTGATATGGTCCACAATGATGTAGAAACTTTACAAGGAAGAGAAGTGTGTAGCTTGAAACATGTAGCACAATGTTGATCTAGAATAGACTTCTGATGTAGTAATGGATCTCGGAAACCATTATTCATCGAGTGACATGGAAATATTTATTTATAGATCAAGTTGAATGGAATTGTTTATTTCTCACTTTATTTGCAAACCTTGTATGCCAACAAGTTGGTTTTCAAACAAGATCTGTCTTACTGCACCCAAAGGGTTTTCACAGTCATAAATTTTTATTCATGAGGAATGCCCGCCAGTAAGCTAGTTTTCAAGAACTCCAAGGTTGGATGGCACCTGAGAAAAATTTTCACCATCAAATTTATTAAGGGATGGGACAGGATAACAAGACAACTTGGCATGTAAGTGGTCCAAGTTGACTTTCTTGTATGGGTTAAGGGTGGGTGGAGCAGAAAATCATGGAAGTGACGAAGTGGTGGAGGTTGAAGTTTTGATTTAGGTGTGGTGGTTATATGAATGATATTTGTGTAAAGGTCATTGGATTTCAAAGATAACCACATAAGCAAATGAGAATTTATGAACTTCATCATGTATGTATCATCAAGATAAGAGGAAGGAAATGTATAGACATACAATGGGGTTGGTGAACGGACATGATGATCATGAGATCTTCTGGAAGGATCCCTTGGTAGAAATGGCATGGATGATGTAGCAATGGGGAATATGAAAATGACACTTGACTTTTGTAACTTTGGTCTTCAAACTCTTTAAATCAATTCTTCATGTGTCTTGTTCTTTGATCCATCTGCAACGTTTATGAAAATTTTGGAGAAACAATGCAACAATAAAGAAAGAGTAGCAGCTATAGTGGCCTTGTAACAAAATAATTAAGGGAAAATATAGGCTCATACATGGATATGTATGGTTTCTAGGCAATCCCTTCTCACATGAAATTTTGTCTTTAAGAATCACTTATGCATGAATTGACTCCTTTAGTCTTCCCAGGATCTACAAAAAAAAAAAGAACTTACCTATAATAAAATGTGAGATCATGGAAGAAGAGAGGTGTAAAGAATCTCTTAATCCAATAAATATGTAAAAAAACAACAATTAGTTACTTATAAAAAAAATCCAAGGAAAAATGAATGAAATAAAATTCATTTTATACCTGTTAAGTAGTGGCAGTCGCCTTAGACTACCTGGCAGTATTTCGTTGATAAATTCTTCATTTCTCATTTGATTTGAGTGATTCCAAATCCAAATGAAAATATATTCATGGGTATACTTCCAATAGAAACATGTTTTAAAATTTGTTTAAGGTGATATTCCAAATCTTCTTAAAAACAACCTGCAAGATAAAGTTTTTTTCAAATTCCCGCCTAGACCAACAATCACTAAATCAAGTACAACTTTTTCATTTGATGTCGGATTGAGTTGATTCAAATTGGAGATGAAATTATATTCACATATGTATCTCCAATAGAAAAAAAAATTGAATCCGAGAATAAATTATGGGTCAAATATGCCAATGGACAGCCTAGGAGACACATTTTTAGGAGTGTTGATTTAGGATAGGCGGTTAGTAGTGCGGGCATAAATTTATCATATGATATCGAAACTAAGTGATTCAAATTGAATTTTAAACTAGATTCATAGGATAATATACTCTAGAAACAGTTTTTCAAGATATATCCAATTAGGCATCCAAAAAGTGAATGTCCCAACTCTATCCTTGAGCTACCTACTCTACATTCAGTCAATGTTTTGTTCATAACATTTTCGTTTAAGATCCAAATTGAATGATTCGAATTATATTAGAAGATATAATTCAATGGATATTTAGGATAAAAATGTTTTAAAAATATTCTCATTTCTTCCCTCAAAACATGATTGCCCCGACTGTTTTTTTAGTGAATTCACCAAGCCAACATGCCATAAAATTCAATAGACAAGTGATAGCTCCCAAATGGTGATACAGATAGGTGTGAATGTTTTTAGGAACATATTTTTTGATGGAATACATCCACATACCAAAAAAATTCAAGTATCTAGTGCCTATATTGTGTGATATGACCTACACAGGATCCGGGGCAAAATGCAAAAGCAACACCTAAGTCAAGAATGAGAGAAAAATCAAACATGTGTTATGAGAATAATGAGATCCTGACATAAGCATCGTGAAATTCAAATAAGTGCCCCATTAACTCAAATATGAAATTGGTATAGTAATATTATGACATAACCACCATGGGGATTCAAGAGAGTCCACAGAGTGTCTAACTACCCATTAAATAATTTCCATAGTTGTTCATGAAATTATGATTTTTGCATGAAGATGTCCTTGAAAATTTGATCAAGAAAATATTACCACCATCAAGCCATTGAGTAGTGTGTATTTGACATTATGCCTGAGATAAAAGAGTCTAAGTGTGGGCAGAGGTAATCAAAGGGAAATCAAGGGTTGCAAAAAGGGTATAAAATAAATGAAGAAGTATGGTTTAATGAATAGAAGGGGAGAGAAAGAAATGTTAAAAAGAGGGTGAGATAAATATGATGTTAAGGAAATGATGAAAAGGAGAGAATATACCAAGGAAAGGTAAGAAGAAAAATTAATAAGAAACAACATAAGAGGAAAGGGAAGCAAGAGGGGAAAATAGATAAGATGGAAGAAGGAATCTTAAGAGAAAGAAAACAAGGGAAGATATGAAGAGTGTACAATTAGGAAAAAGAAGAACATATAGGAGTAAAAAGGTGAAGAGAAGTGGTGAAAAGAGGGGAGAATAAAAGAAGTAGGATGGTTGAATAATGAAAATAAAATTAAATTCCTCAACAACCCAAGATGCTACATAAAATTAATGGAAAATAACCTCATACTTGATCGTCAAGATTGAAGGCTTCTACTTCCCCTTGCACTTTCTTCAGTAAAATTGTCATTCACCAATGCCTTCTTCATCTTTCCAACTTCCTCAAGAATTTGGTGCATCCATCATTGTCCTAGCTGGTGTAATAGAAACACAAAATAGTGACACGAGTCCATTGTAATCAGAGTTGCGATAAAAAACAATCATTGGTATTCAATCATCGATGTTGCAACATCACAACCATTGTTGCAGCAATGCAGTCAATGTTTTAGCATCCATGATAGCACCTGTAATCTGTTTATCGAGTTGAAAAGGAGATTAGTACGATAACCAACCCTTACTCCACCATGTGTTTTGGGGAGTTATTTTCCTTTTATTTTACATTCTAAAAAAAATTAAACAGATCACAATATGAAAGGAAACATGTGTCAAAGAAATTCTAAATGCACACTTATCAAAAAAACAAAAGAAAACAAAATCAATATTAGAAAGAACATTGCACCATTGGCAATTCCCCAACAACGACGCCAAAAATGTTTGTTCTTTTAATCACAATCTTAATTTATCAAGAAAATAGTTATAAAGACTATGCATTTAATTATCAATCCGGGGCTCATATGGAACTTACGAACTTTCAGGAATTGTATATGCAGGAAAAACTATTATTTCTATGTGTTGTAGTCATAGTATCAATGATTTCATTAATGGTCGGAGTATAGAAAATTCTCAAGCTAGGGTAAGGTTCTACAAAAATACATGTTTGCAGAAATATAAACATGCATTACATAAATGAAAGCATACTAGCGGGAAATTAAATCACTCAAGAAGTGGTGGGCTCCTCAACTCCCTGCTTTCAACCACTTGTGGGGATTGGTAACTGATGAATTGTGCTAGTCCCCTGCTCTCAACCACCTATAGGGATTGGCTAGAAACACACAACACACAAGGAGATCTAATCTAAATCCCTCTTGTAGGAAATTAAATCACACTTGCAGAAAAGAAACACACAAACTGCATAGGTATCATGAGTATGACTCAATTGTCTTCCGAAGAAACCCCATCCATGTGCAGTAAAACTGATTACAAAATTGAAACTCTAAATTACTTTTGCATAAATTGAAGTTCACACCACACTTACTAAAAATAAATCACACACGCTAAAAGAAAATTGATTAACTATTTGTTGGAAAAGAAATCAACTAAGTCGTCAAAATCAGAGCCTAATCCTTGCCAATATGATCCATGTAATTACCCCAGACCAACAAATATAGTCATTTCATTAAGCACAATTATTCAACAACATATAAGAATGCAACCCAATCTAGAATGCATTTATTAGAAACAAATGAATAAATGAAATCCAACATGAATACTTGATTGCATAAATAAACACATAATTACATGAGCAAATTGAACCAAGAAACTAGTTACATAATTAAATAAAAAAAATCCTACATGAATTCATAAGGAAATTACACAACAAGAAATGAAGGCAACCATCTAAGCTACACAACACTCTATTCTATTGGAGTGGGCCATGACTCCATAGAACAGAGTGTTGATATTATTCTATATCAACAATCACAACATAAATTAATTAAGCTAATCAAAAGAAAACAATCTATTACAAATATGCAAGGGAAATAAATCAAATGAATTAATGAAAAGCTAATCAAAATATATTAATCTATTACAAATATGCAAAGGAAATAAATCAAACGAATTAATTAAATCACACACTACGAAAATTATAAAACAACAATTAAAATAAAAACTCATTGAATTATTCCATTGTCATTTGGACATTTCTCTTAGAGTCCCCCACGAATAATGGAGAGAGTGTTGTATTTTATACATAAATTCAATGGAAACTAGAAATAACAAATATCTAAATAAATCCACTTATGGATTTAATAAATCCATAGTGGTTACAACAATTTCCTAAATAATGAATAGTTTCCATGATCCTTGCTAACAATTAGCAATTAATAAATAACTTCCAAGATATTTTGCCAATAATTAGTAAATAATAAATAACTCCAAGATGTTTTTCCCAAGAATTCCAAGATCATTTGCTAACAATTAGCAAATAATAAATAACTCCACTATCTTTTGCTAACAATTAGCAAATAATTATTAACTTCAAGATCTTTTTCCTAAGAATTTCAATATTCTTGGTCAACTACTCAAACCAATATTTTGTCTTGGAATTGCAAAATTATCTCTGTATCTTTGATTTTCTTGGACTAATATCATTGTTGCATAAATACATAAATAAAAAAATATGTGACAACATGTCTCATGGTTTCGATGACTCAAGGTTTTGGTGTTGGCTCACGGTTCTAGAAGCTCAAGGTTCCTTGGACGAGTTGCAACAATGGGAGTTGCAGCACAGGAGTTGCAACGACGGGAGTTGCAACACAAAATAGTTATCTAGTGAGTTGCAACAACACTTGTAAGCAGTTTCAGCAATGTTCAAAGTTGAAACAAGAGTGTAGTTGCAACAATGTTCTAGATGCAGCAACAATGGTCGGAGTTGCAGAAATGTGCCACAGTTGCCGCAATGTTTAGAGTTGCAACAACTGCTATAAGGAGTTGCAGGGATGTTTAGATTTGCAACAACTTCTATAAGGAGTTGAAAAAACTGCATGGGATTTGTAGCAGTGGGAACCAAAATACATCATGTGGGGATATCATATTCTACACAATAACCTATCTCAAACATCGTCTTTGCAAATTAACTCAAAGATAAATGCAAATATGTTATTTATTTAATATTTAACCATGATTCATATGAAATACTAAAGAAATGCAATAGAAATCACCTTGGTTCTAAATCCTGCATATAAGCATAAAAATGGATTAATAATCATTAATATGAGGTTATGGGTAAGAAAGGAGGGATTAAAAATAGGGAAAGAGGATGTAAAAAGGATGACAATTCCATGGCCCAACTTCTAGGCATGTCGAATCCCACATCGTAACCCAGCCTCGTGGGTGGTTGCGACTAGAGGATTTGGGTATGTTGAGTCCACTTGCTTTATTCTGAGAGCTTCACATAAAAATAAAAGTAGGATCTAGGGTGTTCTTAGTCCATTTTATTCATCTTCTCAGATCCCACCTATCTCAATGGATTAAATGGGCTGGTCTACTGAGACCAAGATATATAATGGAAAATTACTTTTTCCTAACTATTTTGATTTGGTATGTATTAGGATGTTTGTAATATGTCATTCAAGGTGAGACTGGTTATTTTTATTATAATTTGCATGTGCTTGTCTCCTAAGGAATGTACTTTCAATATTTTTTGAAAAAAGAAGGTACAATTTTTTCTAGGAAAAAAATATCGAATATGCGTACAAATCTCTATAAGTGTGTGTAGCTTCACCAATGATGAATATGTGGATCATATTCTCAAATCTCATCGTAAACATAGATAATAATAGGGAGTTGGAAAATTGAGTGTGTGTGTGTTTTTTATGGAGCTCGAACCACTAGGTTTATCAATCCAAAGCTAAAATGAAACTATCCAACACGTCAAGGAAAATAGATAATCTTGACTATTTTTTTTTAATTCACAAAAAAATGCACTCACTAATAACATGTGTGCACTAATGTTACTTAAAATAAAATCATGTAAAATGTCCTCACCTTGACATATTTCAAAAGGAATTCCTTAGCACTAAAACCTTCTTTTGAGGTAAAATGACCTATTTTCCTCTCTAAAGCATAGTCAAGGCCCCTAGACCCATCCTCTTTGTGAAAAAACACCTAATAGTGTCTGGAATACCACTTAGAGGTGAAATACCCCATGGATGGAGAATGTGTCATGGTTGTAGGCCTTTTTCACAGTGCTTGAGGCCTATAAGGTTCAGTTTTTTGCAGAAGGCCCTTGTTTTCTTTTTTGACCATAGTTTAGAGACCTAGACCCATCACTATTTCCCAAAACCAATTATTGGAAACCATATCCCACTTGGAGGCCAAATATCCCACAAAAAGGTATTGTGTGGTATTTCAATGCATCTTTAATGACATTTGAATCTAATAATTTTTAAATTCCCAAGGCCCTTAATAACCTTCCCTAACCATTGTCAAGACCCAAATACCCATCAATTTTATTGAAAACATCATAATGTCCCCTAGTAAACCACCCATTATCTAAATATCTCTAAGAGAGGAAATGCTTTGTGGATTGTAGGTGTGTTTCATGGTGATTGAGCCCAAGAAGCATCATTTAGGGTAGAAGGCCCTTTTTTTCCTCCCCTAACCTTGGTAATACCTAGAGTCCCATTCTTGGTTCAAAACTAACCTAGTCATTGTTGATGCTTAAAAATGCAACGATTAATACTATGCTCGCAAATTATTGCCAAGCTCTATTATTTATTTATATTAATAATAAATTAGTAGGTGGGACCCCCTTGTTGGACTTGTGGCACAATAGTGGATATGTTGTGCTTATATTTTGTTTGATTATGTGATGGTACCAACACAGTCTTCTACAATTCATTGTTTGAAATCATGGTTTAAAATGTTGCGGTAAAAAGTGATGGTTGGTTGATTAATACATGGCACTGGATGGATTTGATGACCTCTCACAGAATATGTTAAGGCTTCCCTATGGATGAAAGAATTATTGGCAGTTTTGGTTTTGATATTGCATTAAACATGGCACTAATTAGTTTAAATGGTCTTGATAAAAGATAATAATGGAGCTCTTTTGAATAAAAGAACTATACTCAAGCTCTAATGTTATGTATTATTGTGACAAAGGATGGGCACACTTGACCCTTGCTACTATAGTTATGCGCCTTGTTGAGTTTCATAAGTGGTTGCAAATGGGGTAATGTTTCTAGCACATTGTTATTTTAAGGAGTTTAACACTACAAAGGTGTGGCACACTATGCAAAAGTGATATGGAAATGGATATGTGGTTGATTAATTGTTTAGTGCTATGGTGAATCGGATTGGCTTGTACATTGAATTGAATGAGGCTAGAAGGGAGAAGCGACGTGCATTTACTGCACGTCACTCAAACTCCCCTCGAGCTCGTCACCCTAGTCATTCTTTCGTTTTGGTTTTGGCTCTGGTGGTTTTTGTTGTTCTACTTTGTTCAACCGTGAAGGAGATATACAATCTTTTTTTTCCTCATGCAGGATTTTTCCAGGTACGAGTTTCTTACTCTTCCATCCATGATGGTTACTCTACCCTCTGAATAAACTTTTGGCTCAAGATTTCTCATGGTCTGTGTTTTTTTCTTAAGTTGTTATGAGATATTTTAACTTTGTATTGGTGTTGTGTCTATGGTTTCTTATGGTGATTATTATGTACTATTGGCACTTCAAAAAAGAAATAGTTATGCTCTCCTTGTTGTGTGTAATCTTTGCATGGGTTTATTGATAAAAATGGCAATGAAGCATGCTCAATCATAGATTGGGTTTTGAGTGTGGCACCTTTGTTGAAATTGAGTATCATGGATTTCCAAAGCTTTGAGCTTTGCACATATCCCACTTATGGATTGTCATAACATGTTTCTGTATTTAAGTTGGCCACTCCATGCTCATCTTTGTGGCTAGTATTTTCGACCTTGTGGGTTGCAATGTGAAGTGATGAAAGATTAAAGTAACCCGCGCCTTGTCTGGATAAAACTGCGCACTGTTAAGTTGCTTGCTTATTCCCTCACTGACATGGTTGCTTGAAAATCATTGCACAATATGAGTTTAACATCACCCATAAGTTGATAGAAGCATTATGGATGCTTTCTGGTCGGGCACGGGTTTGTGCTTGGATGCTCATTTTATAGTGTTGATTAAGAGTTTGGCTTCATTTCGTTTTCCTGTTGGAATTGATAGTCTATCATTTTGGTAACCCTCACAACCGAGAGTGTTTTTACATGTTATGGTTATGTGGTAAATGGTGAAAGGCATGAGTTTTCTGCACTTGTTGAGGTCTTAACCCTCTGGTCAAATCACATGTTCTTACCCTCCACTTGTTCTTAAACCCTAAATATTATATTGATATCGTTTTACTCCAATCAATGGTTGATGGAGCACTATGTGTGCTTAGTTACTTGGGCACGATTTGGTTGTGTTCCTTGTTTGGAAATTCTGGAAGCATGTACCTAATTTTTTATGAGAAGCCTGTGATCGAAGTATTGCATGTTATTTGGTTAGAATGTTATGTTCATTGTATTTAAAATACACCTATGTGAGAATTTATTACGACCCGATAAAGAGTTATAACGCCCAGTTTCATTGAGTTGAACAATGTTTTAATAATGGACATAAGTTGTGGTAAACATTGTGCATGTTCCTATTGGCTTTAAAGAATAAGTATTGAATATAAATGGTTGTAAGCACTGTGCGTATTCATGTGTTGGAGTTACTTCACACACACCTAGGATTTCTTTTTCCTAAGGTTTTTATTTGTTTATTAGTCATTATCCAGTCTCCTATATTTTAGGAGAGAATATTCCACCTAGAGAATATTCTCTTTCAGTTCACGCTTCAGTTTGACTAGTTGAGTTGAGTTTAGATGTTGCATTGGGATCATCACCATGCTAATTCGACCTTACCCTGGTATCATCACCAAAGTGGCGCATTAGCCTTGATTCCTTAAGTTAACTCCTCAATACTTTCTGTTCAGTCAGTTAATTGAAGACTAGTTGACTAGTTAACTCAACTAGGTGGCAATTCACTCCCGTAACTGCCTGAGAGACTAGAATAGGTGGCATTTCACTCCTGTAACTGCTGGTGTGTGTCCAGATCACTCTAGACCACCACTATGGAAAATTGGTTCACCTCAAGTCTAACTCATTGAGTTATATAGAGTATATCATGTGTAAATTATTCATTATTCATAACGGTTAATGAGAATTCTTTCCATTCTTTCTCTCATTCTTCTTCTTTTCCAATTCTCTTTGCAAATTGTGCATCATTTTTTAGCTAGATCTATTTTGTGCAGGTCAACACATTTACATGGTATCAGAGCCAATGGAGTTCTAAGAAAATCTACACCAAATTTGTTTGCAGGTACCGAAGATTGAAGACAACGGAAAGATGGAATTCCAAAAAGAATTCATTCTTACACCTTACAACTATTTTGCATGGAAGGAGAAAATAGCCATACATCTCCGATCCAGAGGGTTGTATAGGTTAACCATGAATACAGATACAAAACTGACATCGTCCATAGAAAAATCCAAGTACTTAAATCGCATGGATGAGGCACTCGGAACAATTTGCAGTCTTATTTCTCTCGATCTCCTTTTTCATATATCTTCCTATAAGACTCCCAATGAAGCCTGGACCATCTTGGAAGGGCTCTTTGGAAAACAGGATGAGATGAGGGGACACATGTTGGAGGTGGATCTGCTCACATTGGATCCAAAAAGCTTCGAGAATATCCAAGATTTCTTTACAAAATTCAAGGATTTACTGTCACAACTCAAAGCTTGCGAGGTTGATAAATCGAAGGAGGAGAAACAAATGGTTCTCACCATTCTCTCCAAGATTGGACCTGAATTCTCTGTATTCGTATCCACATTCCATATTGTCAGATTCGCCTTTGGATCCACCTGGAAGATGCCTTCTCTTGAGGACTTTATCGAATCCCTGACACAAGAGCAAACCAAGCTCATAAACATGGGTGCAATCAAAGGCCCAAGGGCACATGCACTCACTGTGCATGATGGCAGCCACAAATATCAGAAATCTAAATAATAATATAAGAGGAAATCTCACGCAAATACGAAGAAGGAAGGGTACACAAAACCCTTCATCGATGCCTCCGGATCCAAAGGAGAAAAGGGAAGAAAAGGAGAGAAATGCACATACTGTCACAAAGGATTCCATTTGAAATCCACATGCATGCAAAAACAAATAGATCTGATGTCTCAAATACTTCAGCAAAACAACCTTGGAGATCGCATCCCCGAGGGTTCAAAGAAGAAGAATCCAAAAGATTCGAATTCCAAGAAAGGCAATTCTAGCCATGCCTTGATTGCAATCAACTCCTCTCTCGATGCTTGGATCGTAGATTCAGGAGCATCACATCACATGGCTGCCTCAGAAACAGTCTATTCTTCTTTGGATGCATGCAAAGGTCCTCCTATTCTGATGGGGGACAACTCTTCTGTTGAAGTCACCGGCAAAGGAAGGATTGAACTCACCAATGGAAGCTTCGAGAATGTGTTGCATGTTCCCAAGCTTTTTTTCAACCTTCTCTCTGTGTATCAAATGATGAATTTTGGCACCGGAAAGAGAGTCATATTCACACCAAATTCCGTGGACATCTACGACATGAAAACCAACTCCAAGGTTGCTACCAGTGAGGTAAATCATCAGTCTAGATTGTATACATTTTCTGAATTCATTGAACCCGATTCTGCTTTACTGCTTACTCATGCTGATGAAAGTAGTAGGATATGGCACAAAAGGTTTGGACATTTGAATTTCAGATACATGCAATAGATTAGCAAGCATAGATTATTTGATGGTCTACCAGACATCCATTTCTCCAAGGGAGTATGTGAGGGATGTATTCTCGAAAAACACCCTCAAGAGAAATTTGACAAAGGAAAGTCTCAGCGAGCTTCCACACCTTTAGATCTGATCCACAGTGATCTCATGGGTCGTTTTCCACATCCATCGATCAACAAAGTGAGGTTTGTTCTCATTTTTGTTGATGATTTCTCATGTTTTACTTGGATCTACTTTCTCAGGCAAAAATCTGAGGTCTTTCAACACCTCAAAGATTTCAAAGCTTTGGTTGAGACACAGTCCAGAAAGAAGATCAAAGTCCTCCGAACTGATAATGGGGGAGAGTATGTGAATCATGAGATTCATAATCTTTTCCATGAGGCAGGGATTCAATTGCAACATACAGTTCCCTACACTCCACAACAAAATGGAGTAGCCAAGTGGAAAAACAAATCTCTAAAGGAGATGACATCTTGCATGTTGCATGCAAAGTCACTACCACAAAGACTATGGGCCGAAGAACTTAATTGTGCAACATATATCCAAAACAAATCTCCTCATAGATCTGTCAAGGATAAGACCCCCTACGAGGCTTAGAGCAGCCTCAAACCGGAAGTGGCCCACTTTCGCATTTTTGGTTCACGTGCATGGGCCCGGATTCCCTCTGAAAAGAGGAAGGCACTTGATCCACAGAGAACTGAGTGAATTTTTGTTGGATACCACGATGGTGTGAAGGGATATCAGCTTATTGATATTTCCTCAGACCGACTCATCGTTGAGAGTAGTGTCCAATTTGAGGAAAGTGTCTCACATGTACCTCAACAGTCGCATGCAGACACCTTCACTCTTCCACCTATCTGAGATGATGAGCATGCACATGCTGACTCTTCTTCAGATGAGAGTTATGATTTAGAGGATTCAGATGATTCAGATTCAGATTCAGTACAGTCAGATGCAGAGTTAGAGCATCCAGATGTAGTTGCAGACCCAGAGCAGAGGCCCAAGTGGGCACGGACTACGCTTCAGGATGCAGGGGATCTCGTTGGTGATCCAGCCGATACTAGGAGGACTCGATCTGATTTTGAGGAGCCTCCTATTGCACTCACTACCACTGAACCATTGCCTTCTAGGCATCTTTTCTTGGTTCAGTCTTTAGATCCACAGTCTTATGGTGAGGCTGTTGGAAATCCCTTTTGGGAATCCGCCATGCAGGAGGAGTACAACTCCCTCCTCGAGAACCAGACTTGGGATCTAGTTCCCCTTCCTTCTGGGAGGAAAATTTTCAGATGCAGATGGGTCTACAGGACCAAGAGCGCAGCAGATGGATAGATCAACAGATACAAATATAGGCTTGTCGCGAAAGGCTTTCAATAGGTTCATGGTATTGACTATGATGAGACCTTCGCTCCAGTAGCGAAGATGGATTCCATTCGATTGGCCCTTTCCATTGCTGCAACCAAGGGATGGGAAGTCCATCAAATGGACGTGAAGAATGCATTTCTTCACTGTGATCTCTTTGAGGAGATCTACATGGAGCAGCCCCAAGGATTTATGCAGGACTCATCTTTGGTCTGTCGACTGAAGAAGTCACTTTATGGCCTCAAGCAGGCTCCAAGGGCATGGTATGCCAAGATGGACTCCTACCTGTTGTCACAGAACTTTGTACATTGTAAATCAGACCTGAATGTATACATGCTCAGGACAGTTGATTCACTTCTACTTTTAGTTCTGTATGTCGATGATTTGTTGATCACCAGTTGCTCAACCTCAACGATAACTGTAGTCAAGAGGATTCTTCATGATAGGTTTTTGATGATGGACATGGGTCCGCTACACTTCTTCCTTGGAATTGAGATCAGTGAGGATGCATCAGGCATCAAACTGTCTCAAGCCAAGTATGCACGAGATCTCCTTGAGAGATTTCACATGACAGACTGCAAGTCTGCTCCGACTCCTTTCCTATCAGAAGTCAAACTTGAGGATGGCGAGGAGACTCCACTGGTTGACAGCACACTGTACAGACAACTAGTGGGGAGATTGTTGTATCTCACACACTCCAGACCAGACCTCATATGCAGTTGGCGTAGTTTCCAGGTTCATGCAGGAGCCGCATGAGCTACATTGGAAAGCTCCAAAGCGTATCATTTGATACGTACAGGGCACCATCACATTTGGGATTCATTGTGCAGTAGACTCTACATTAGATCTCATTGGGTTTATTGATTCTGATTGGGTTGGAGATAGCATTGATCGTAAGTCCACATCTGATTACTCACTCAATCTTGTTTCCGAGCCTATCTATTGGTCAAGCAAGAAGCAAGTTGTCATTGCTCTATCTTCAGCCGAGGCAGAGTACAGAGGGGTAGTTAACATAACCATTCAGGCTATGTGGCTACAACATTTTCTCACTGAGTTGGTCATTCAGTTTCATCGGCCGATCGTCATCTGGTGTGACAACCAGAGCACTCTGAAGTTCTGCAGAGATCTAGTTCAGAGGCAGCAGATGAAGCACATTGAGATCCACATGCACTACATCTGGGACTTAGTACATGAGGGGATCATCGACTTACAGTTCTATCCTTTAGCAGAACAGACGACCGACATTTTCACCAAGACCTTCACTGAGCAGAAATTCCATTCTCTGCGAGGTCATCTTGGAGTGAAGGACACAATTGCCTAGCAACTGCAGTTCTTCTTTTTACAT
>ML844259.1:16972-31904 GCA_009831015.1 Picea engelmannii | reverse complement strand
GAAGGAAGGGCTTGAAAATGGAATTCATCAACCCTTGGATTGTGGAAGGTGCATTTGTAAGGCCAAAAGGCATGACCAAAAATTCATAATGGTCTTCATGAGTTCGGAATGTTGTTTTTGGGATATCTTCTTCCTTCATTCTAATCTGATGATACCCTGAACGGAGATCCAATTTTTTGAAATAGATTGCTCCATGTAGTTCATCTAGCAATTCATCAATGACAGGAATGGGAAACTTATCTTTAATAGTGATCTTGTTGATCTCTCTATAATCTGGACACATACGCCATGAGCTATATTTCTTGAATACCATTACCACTAGTGCAAAGTAAGAACTTTGGCTAGGTCTAATAATGTTAGCCTCTAACATTTCTTCAACCATGCGCTCAATTTCACTCCTCTGAGCATAAGGGTATCTGTATGGCCTGATGTTAGGAGGAACACTCCCAGGAATTAGGTGAATTTCATGATCATGATTTCGAGTGGGTGGAATACCTTTGGGAATATCTTCAAATACTTTGGAATGCTTATCAACGATCCCTTGGAGATATTGAGGAATAGATGGCTTAGATGTTTGAAAATATAGTGAGGATAGTTGTGCAATAACGCCTTGATGCCCCTTTTTCAATAATTTTGTCATGCCATTAGAGCTTATCACCTTGCCAGGTTTCCCTGTGATACCTCTTAACTCAATTTATTTTCCTTCCAATGAAAATTTCATGAAAAGTTCTTGAAAATTAAAAGCCATTGTTCCTAGTGATTGTAACCATTGGATTCCTAGTACAACATCAGCACCACCCATGGGTATAGAAATCATTGGACTATTCATTACATATTCCCCCATAGTAAGATTGATCTTATTGCATTTTCCTGAGCAATTTATATTTCCTCCATCTGCAATCATTACTTGAAACTCTGGTGTTGGATATACAAAGAAATTGAGAGCTTTGACTAATTTATAGTGAATGAAATTATGAGTATTGCCAGAATCAATTAGGACTATTACCTTTTTTCTTTTTGATGTATCCTTCGATCTTGAGGGTTTGAGGAGTGCTAATTCCAGCCAATGCATTACATGATATCGTGTGGGTCAACTCTTTAGATGAAATTGCATCTACGTTTTCATCTTGAGATGGTTCTTGTTCTTGTTCTTCTTCCTCTTCACAATCTATGTAGAATAATTTCTTCTCACCACACTTATGTCCCTTACTGTACTTGCTGTTACAATTAAAGCATAAACCTTTTTCTTTTCTTTCCTCCAATTGTTGAGATGTCAACCTTGCAGGTTGAGGTGTTTTAGAAGAAGGAGCATTATTCTTTCTATAGATGTTAGGATTGTTCCTTCTAGTAGCCATAGCCATATTTTTACTTTCAACATTTCTTGCCACCCTAAATGCATTCTCCAATGATTTTGGTTCCCAAAGGCGAACCTCATGTTGAATGTTATCTCTTAAATTTCCTATGAATACATCAATCAAGTGCTCATCTAGAATATATGTTACCTTTATATTCATTTTTTGGAAGTTCTCAATGTGCTCTATAACTGAACCCTTTTGCTTGAGATTTATCAATTGGCCAAAGAAGGTATTGCTCCATGTATCCTCATAGTGTGCGATCATTTCTTCTGTGAAAATTGTCTAAGTGACAAGTGATTTGCAAGAACAAAGCCATCTATACCATACAAATTGATTGGGTTCTAAATATGAAGAAGCAATTTGTACCTTTTGTGTATGTGGCACATTATGTAGATCAAAGAATTTCTCCATCTGAAGTATCCATGTGATAGGGTCCTTTCTGTTAGTGACATTTCTGGTAAGAGGGGTTAGAATGCAAAGGAGTGGGTGAAAAACCCATTTACTATAAGTTCGAGGGTGCAAAGGCGCTTGTGATTAAGCGGCAAGCAAGTTTGGACGACAGAGATTCGCGCGCTCGGATCAATGACGCACATAGGATTCAGGAGCCCCCCCGCCTTTCTACCTTTAAGCGGAGGGGGGGGGGGTCCAGAATCGAGGGCACACCTCTTCAACGGTCACGATCGGAGCGCCCGGATAAGCAACGTATAAGGTGATTCCGGACCCCCCTCACCCTTCTACCTTTAAGCAGAGGGGGGGGGTCCGGAACCGAGGGCGCATCTCTCCGACAGCTGCGATTAGAGCGCCCGGATCAACGGCGCATATGCAATCCAGACATCCTCCATCTTTTTGCGTTTAATTAACATGGGGCCCTCTTTCTTGTCGTATCATCTTGCCATCTGTTCTCCACCTGACCGTGCGATGAGTCTCGCCCCCCTTTACCCCTTCCCCATCTCATCATCGACTCACCATCTGCCATGTGTCCTGCCCCTTTCCATGTCAGCCTCCCATTAAAGCGTGCCCGTTATATCTCATCTCCTGCTCCCTCTGCTTATTGCCTTCCACCATGTGTCTTCGCCTGTCGCCTCTCTCACACCTCATTGCTTCTTGATTCACCCCCACGGTTTTGGCTCCACCACTCTCATTCTGCGCCCAACCCTTCGTGCTGGCCTCCATGCCTATTCATCAAGCCGTTCAGTTAATCCAGGTGGCAACGCAAAGGGACTTCCACGTCCCAAAGGTGTCAAGTCGGCTGGGTCATCCTCAATCCCAATGAAGAAGTTATTAAGGTAGTTGGTGTTCATTAGACATCATCTCCACCATAATGGGAAAGTTCGGCGATGAATTAAGAGCACGTCAATTCACCTGCGGAACTATCAGAAGTCCGATTGCATCTGCCATAGGTCCACGATCGCCCAGAGACTGCAGGTGCAGATTGTCAGAAGCCATGCAGACGCAAATCTCTTAATGAAATGTCTCAATTTTGTTGTTGTTGTTGTTGTTGTTTTGAGTATATGTAGGCGTTTTCGCCATTTTGGTATCTATCGATGGTAGAGAGGAGCTCCCGACTGTAATGTTTTAACAACCATTCTAGTTCCTTGGTTGTGCATCTGTATTTGAGATTTCTTGTTTTATGACAAACAATTTTCCTACTTCACCTTTGTTTTCGTCTCATGCCAGACAGTTCATGATCGAATGATTCGCATGAATTGTTGCAATTATGTTATAATAAAGGATTTGTTGTTGCATTACTGTTTTCTCTGGTCTTCTGCGTTTGAATGTAAGAATATCTTGTCTTTGGACGGTTCTTCTCATTGTCTGTTAGGAACCTAATGTTTATAACAGACCCCTGCACTCTTCTTATACAAGTCTTCCCCCCTACTCACCCTTATTACAACTCACTGTTTGAAGTTTATCTAAGACCTCACTTGCCCATGCATGCCTGGCCTATTTTCAGAATTGAAATGATGTTGTCATGAGTTTGCCTCCATTTGATCATCCATTTTATAAACAAATCATGACATTAAACTGATGGGTGTCGGGCTCTGCTCCTGCTGCAATCCAGGAGTGACTTTCGACGCTAACATTTCTGGTGCCGTTGCCGGGGAACAAAGTTGAAGATTTTCCCTGGGATTGAACAACAACAATTAACTGATTCTGAAGGTGCATCAGATATCAGAATTATCAAGATTGCTACTGTGCACCTGGCGACTCCACTGTGATGACTCCACTAGGACGAACCTATTGGGTTAGTTGTGGCTTCCAGTGGTAGACACACGCGGTCCCATCCACAGCTGCCTCTGGCCACACCTAAAGAAGATCCGGAGGTGATTATCAGAAAAGGGAAACCTTCCCAGGGAGAAAGCTTTGCTGCTGAACCAGGTATTTCCCCACCTCCTTCCGTAAAAAATATGTTTTCTTATTCTCAGCTTCGTAGCCAGCCTTCTTCAGAGGTTTCCCATTTCTTGAATTTTGGGAGTGTTCCTGCTGAATTTTCCCCTCCTGGTCTGGGATTGGAGGGAGAAATCCTTGTCACTCCCCTCTCCTCTGAAGTTGTTCCTCGGTGTAGACCCAGGACTACAGAAGATTTCCCCACTCCTGCACAAAGAGAAGCGCCTGCTGACTTGAGCTCGTTAGTCTTCTCCTTAAACCCTCTCTTGTTTCCCACTCCACTTCGAGACTCAATTCCCGCAACCCCTTCATGACCTCCTTCTCCTCCAAGTTCTCCTCCAAGTTCTCCTCCACCTAATATTCCTATGGCTAGTGTTAATCCCCCTATGACCAGAATGGAGGCCATTATAGCTACCAGGTATGCTCCCCTTGTGTTACCTCAACCCCTCAACACCCTCCCGGCAGATGGTTACCTCAAGCAACTACCCAAGTTCACGGGTGAGGGGGACGTAACTACAGGTGAACACCTAGAAGCCTTTTACAGTTTCACAGATGATAATGTCATCATGCATGCAGACGTATGGATGAGGATTTTTTTCCATAGCCTCCAAGGCGAGGCTAGAAAATGGTTCAAGGCCCTGCCTCTCAGATCTATTGATGGGATCGAAGCTTTAGACAATGCCTTTTTGAGACAATGGGGAGATAAAAAAGATTTCATGTACTATATAACAGAGTTTGGATCTTTGAAGAGAAAAGAAGGAGAGCCTGTCTCTGACTTCTCCAAGAGATTCAATAAAATGTATAATAAAATTCCCACTGAGATAAAGCCCTCAGAAGCCTCGGCTAAGATCACTTATGCTAGTGCTTTTGATTCCGATTTCTGCCTACTGCTGAGGGAGAGAAGAGCCACTACCCTGGCCCACATGTAAGATGCAGCCATGGAGGTAGAATCTAACATATTGGCTGTTGAACGACTCAAGAATGCTGATGAGAGAAACATATCTAACAAAAGGCCTGAAGTCTCCCCATCTAGTTCCTCTCCCATGCCCCATCAGACTGATGAGACAGCCAAAGTACTAAAATCACTTTCTTCCAGGATGGAGAGGTGGGAGTTAGAAGGGAAGCCCATGTACAAACATCCCCAGAACGCTGATAATAGAGGTTTTAGGAGACTTAATAACAATGGACCACAGGCCTTCCCAAGGGAACAAAGGGGAAAAGACAGAGAGGATCAAAGGATTCAAACCCCCCTCCAAAATAACCTAGTTACTCATGAGGAAGGAGAGGAGGTAGACGAATTCGACCTCGAAATTCATTGTGTTGAGGAAGCCCTTCCTTTTTCCCATTTGACTCAGTTTGCATACGAAAAATCCCTGATGAACATTTAGATCCATGAGTTAGGAAAGGGAGAGAGGGCCAACCACACTTCTAACAGATATAATCACAGGTCAAGAAAGAAAGAAGGAGACTTTGACGTCCAAGATCAGCCCCTCATAGCAGATAGGCCTACTAAAATTGCAGCAACCACTAATAAAGAAAAGAAAGCTCAGAGTGTTTTGTCAGTAGCCAAAGAACCTGTCGCTGAGGTAAGGGAAGCTCCTAAGCCTGTATCCTCTTTTAATTTTGAGCATGAAATTCAAAAGATCAGGATTCTCATCCCCATCTCTGAGCTAGTTAAAAATGAAGACTTTAAAAGGTCCCTCTCTAAGTTGCTGCAATCTGAGTCCCTTTAGCCTTCCTCTGACTTAGTGAACCTTCAAGATGAGAAGCCAATTGTCATCCTAGGTCCCATGGTAGAAGACAGAGATGATTCATCCCCTCCCTTCTACACCTCCCTGAATATACATGATAAAGTGTTGCATAATTGCCTCATGGATTCGGGAGCTTCCCATAACCTTATGCCCAAGATAGTCATGGAAGAACTAGGACTAGAAGTGACCAAGGCCTATCATGATTTGTACTCTTTTGATTCGAGGAGGGTGCAATGTCTGGGAGTCATCAAGGACCTGGTGGTTTCTTTGTTTCAGTTGCCCATGAAGAGTGTGGTCATGGACATTGTGGTAGCTGATGTTCCCCCCAAGTTTGGCATGTTGTTGTCAAGGTCTTGGATTAAGAGACTCAGAGGAACGTTACAGATGGATCTCACATATGCCATCATCCCAGTTTTTGGAGGGGAACACAGGAGGTTGTACAGAGAAGCCCAGCTAGCCTATATTGTCAGTGATGAAGCAAACCCCACTAATCACCCCATCTTTTCACTTGACACTGATTTAGGGTCTAGTTTGTTACAGATCACTGAAACTCTTGAGGCCCCTTTACAGATCAGAAAGCAGCCCATTCTTAATCAGGAGATACCTCCTCCAACCACCTCTGTTTGGAAGATGTTCTTTGATGGAGCTTCCTCCAATATAGGTGCAGGTGTCGAAGTGGTTTTCATATCGCCCTGTCAAGAGATCATATCTTTGTCATACAAGTTGGAATTCGAAATCACCAACAATGTGGCATAATATGAAGCTCTTGTTCTGGGTATGAGGGCTGCAAAAGAGATGGGAATAAAGGAGATGGTTGTGTTTGGGGATGCAGAATTGATCATCCAACAAGTCAAAAATATTTATCGGGCCAAGTATCCTCAGCTTAGAAGCTACATAAATGAGGTATGGGACTTGATTGATAATTTCTTCTCTACTTTCAACATTGTTTTTGTCCCAAGGGAAGAGAATACTGCAGCCGACTCCCTAGCAGTCTTAGCCAGTTTGTCCAGGATCCCTCTGCCCCCAAAGATTAATGGTGAGGTCGAAGTAAGATACAGGCCGTCCATCCCGAACAACATAAAGCATTGGAAGGTATTCGAGGACGATCTTGAAATCAAAAAATTTCTTCAGTCCATCGATGAGTTCTCTGCATTGCACATCGATCAGGACCCTGATCCCGAAGGTGACTTCCCTTCTGAGGTATTCTTGAATAAAATTGTTAATCACCAGATTATTCAACTGCCTAGCAATCACATTCCGAGGGGACTGGTCCCTTTAGAAAGACTGTTTGACAAAAATGATGTGGCAATAAAGAGTGGTGTCTCAAGTGAAGAAGTTGACGTAGCCGAATGCAACATCGACACGCAGGATGAGCCTAAGTTCCTCAAATTGTCAAGCAGCTTGACTAATGAATAGAGGGATGACTACGTTGGGTTATTAAAGGAATTCGCTGATGTGTTTGCATGGGACTATGAAGACCTCAAAACCTATGACACATCTGTCATTGAGCACAAGATCCCACTGAAAGAAGAAGCTAAGCCATTCAGGCAAAAGTTGAGACAGATAAATCCCACATTGCTACCTATCATGGAGAAAGAAGTGAAGAAATTGTTAGATGCCCAAATCATTGTCCCCTTGAGGTATTCTGAGTGGGTGGCCAATTTGGTTCCAATGAGAAAGAAAAGTGGAGAAATCAGACTCTGTGTTGATTTCAGGAACCTGAACAAAATCTCAAGGAAAGACAATTATCCACTGCCCAACATGGAACACATATTGCAAAAGGTAACTAGAGCATCTAGGATATCCATGATTGATGGGTTTTCGAGGTATAATCAAATATCAGTCATGCCTAAGGACAGAGAAAAAACAGCCTTCACCACTCCTTGGGGCACATTCATGTATGCCAAAATGCCTTTTGGATTGATGAATGCAGGGGAAACCTTTCAACGAGCTATGGATATAGCCTTCATCGGGGAGAAAGATCAGTTTGTAGTGATCTATTTGGATGACATCACAGTCTTCTCCAGGTCAGACGAGGAGCACTGCTGCCACTTGAAAAAAGTTTTCCTAAAGTGTCGGAGGTATGGATTATCTTTAAATCCCAAGAAATCTTTGTTTACTATGAAGGAGGGGAATATTTTAGGCCATATAGTATCAGTAGAGGGAGTGAGAATTGATCCTAGTAGGGTAGAGGCAATTCAGACCCTGTCACCTCCCAGATCCAAGAAGGAAGTCCAGGCCTTTTTGGGGAAGATTAATTTTCCAAGGAGATTCGTCTCAAATTTTGTTGAGCTGGTGAGACACATCACAGCCATGCTCAGAAAGGGAAATGAAGTGAAATGGACCGCTGAACCTAGGGAATCTTTTGTCCAGATAAAAAGGGCATTGACTGAGGCACCAGTGCTGATCAGTCCTGACTATTCCAAAGATTTCCTGATTTTTTCTTTTGCTTCCTATGATACAGTAGCAGCAGTCTTATTGCAGAGAAATGATCAAGGGTGAGAGAAACCTATTGCCTTCTACAGCAAGGCATTGAGAGATGCAGAACTCCGGTACGAGATCATGGAGAAGCAGGCTTATGCCTTGGTGAAAGCCCTCAAAGCTTTCAGAGTCTATGTCTTTCACTCAAAGATCACCGCGTATGTTCCTTCTGCCTCTGTGAAGGACATCCTCGTACAGCTTGACATAGATGGGAGAAGAGGTAAATGGATTGCCAAGATCCTGGAGTTTGATCTGGAGGTTAAGCCCACCAAATTGATAAAGGGGCAGGGTTTATCCAAGCTGCTGGTTGAATCCAATTGCAAAGCTTTGGGGATTAACTTCATCAATGAGCAGGCCGAGTCATCCAACAAGAGTTCCCAAGGCGCTTTATCGCTAGCAGGATGCCCCTGGTACAAGGATATCTTGTACTTTCTGCAAGAATTGAGGCCTCCTGATGGCATGGAAAAAAGAAAGGCAAGAGCTCTAAAGCTTAGGGCAGTCAGATATTGCCTCATTGACCAAACCTTGTACTGGAAAGACCCTTTAGGGGTATTTTTAATGTGCCTGGACCCACAAGAAGCCCAGCAGGTTACATTTGATTTCCACAGTGGCCTTTGTGGGGGTCATCATTTCTGGAAGACCACAGCCCATAAGATCCTCCGAGTTGGGTATTATTGGCCCACTTTATTCCCTGATGTTTGCAGAGAAATCAGAGCTTGCATCAAATGCCAGAAGTTCTCAGAAAAGCAGCATCTCAAATCTCTGCCATTAAAGCCTGTAGTAGTTTCAGCACCCTTTCAGCAGTGGGGATTAGACTTCATTGGAGAAATTCATCCCCCCTCAAGTGGCCAACACAAATGGATCCTGACTGCGACAGACTATTTCACCAAATGGATGGAAGTTGTCCCCACGAGGAGCACTTCCCACAAAGTAATTATCAACTTCCTGGAGGATATCATAGCCAGGTTTGGCTGACCTAGCAGATTTTTCACTGATAACGCCGCCCCCTTCAGGTCTAAGCCTCTGGTCAAGTTCTGTGAACAGTATGAGATCTCACTGATTCACTCCACTCCCTATTATCCTCAAGGAAATGGACTGGCGGAATCTTCCAATAAAAGACTGATCAAGGTCATTAAGAAATTGCTAAAAGACAATAAAAGGGCCTGGGATTCAAAACTCAAATTTTCTCTATGGGCTGACCGAGTGACAACAAAGAAGTCCCTAGGCATCTCACCTTTCCAACTTGTTTACAGAACAGAGGCCATTTTCCCTACTGAGCTCACCTTGTCTGTGGTGAAATTCCTCCAAGACATTGAAGGAGAGCCTGACAATATGGTCAGAAGGATTCATCAGATGGTGGAAGTGCAGCAGATCAAAGAGAAAGTCATGAATAAGGCCTACAACCATCAGTAGAAGATCAAGCAAGCTTTTGACAGGAAGGGCAGAAAGAAAGAATTCGAGCAGGGTGACCTAGTGCTCAAATGGGATTCACCCAGGCAGGACAGGGGCAAGCACAGTAAGTTTGATGCCCTCTGGTTTGGGCCTTTCAAGATCCTTGAAGTATTTTCAAACAACACGTACATGTTGTAGGATCTGGAAGGCAAAGAGGTTTTTAGTGGCCCAGTAAATGGGCATTTCTTGAAAAGATGTTTCTTGTGAGCCGCAGTCGGCCCTTTTGTTTTTTGTAAATATTGTTTTTTTTTTCATCTTAATAAGTGACTCCATAGCCCAACAACAAGGCATTGAATCTGCAAAAGTGTTCTTAGAGCATCACAGGGACGACTCTATCCCCCATGGAGCCTAATGTTAGCAACATTTCTAGTAAGAGGGGTTAGAATGCGAAGGAGTGGGTGAAAAACCCATTTACTATAAGTTCGGGGGCGCAAAGGCGCTTGTGATTAAGCGGTAAGCAAGTTTGGACGACACAGATTCGCGTGCCCGGATCAACAACACACATAGGATTCTGGAGCCCCCCCGCCTTTCTAACTTTAAGCAGAGGGGGGGGTCCAGAATCGAGGGCGTACCTCTTCAACGGTCACGATCAGAGCACCCGGATCAGTGGCGTATAAGGCGATTCTGGACCCCCCTTGCCCTTCTACCTTTAAGCGGAGAGGGGGGGGGTCCAGAATCGAGGGCGCATCTCTCCGACGGCTGCGATTAGAGTGCCCGGATCAATGATGCATATGAAATCCGGACATCCTTCGTCTTTCTGCATTTAATTAACGTGGGGCCCCCTTTCTTGTCGTATCATCTTGCCATCTGTTCTCCACCTGACCGTGCGATGAGCCTTGCCCCCCTTTACCCCTTCCCCATCTCATCATCAACTCACCATCTGCCATGTGTCCTGCCCCTTTCCATGTCAGCCTCCCATTAAAGCGTGCCCATTATATCTCATCTCCTGCTCCCTCCTCTTATTTCCTTCCGCCATGTGTCTTCCCCTGCCGCCTCTCTCACACCTCATTGCTTCTTGATTCACCCCCACGGTTTTGGCACCACCACTCACATTTTGTGCCCAACCCTTTGCGTTGGCCTCCACGCCTATTCATCAAGCCATTCAGTTAATCTAGGTGGCAACGCAAAGGGACTTCCATGTCCCAAAGGTGCCAAGTCGGTCGGGTCATCCTCAATCCCAATGAAGCAGTTATTAAGGTAGTTGGTGGTGGTTAGACATCATCTCCACCATAATGGGAAAGTTCGGCAATGAATTAAGAGCATGTCGATTCACCTGCGGAACTGTCAGAAGTCCGATTGCGTCTTCCATAGGTGCACGATCGCCCAGAGACTGCAGGTGCAGATTGTTAGAAGCCATGCAGACGCAAAGCTCTTAATGCAACGTCTCGATTTTGTTGTTGTTGTTGTTTTGAGTATATGTAGGCGTTTTTGCCATTTTGGTATCTATCGATGGTAGAGCGGAGCTCTCGACTGTAATGTTTTAACAACCATTCTAGTTCCCTGGTTGTGCATCTGTATTTGAGATTTCTTGTTTTATGACAAACAGTTTTCCTACTTCACCTTTGTTTTCGTCTCATGCTAGAGAGTTCATGATCGAATGATTCACATGAATTGTTGCAGTTATGTTATAATAAAGGATTTGTTGTTGCATTATTGTTTTCTCTGGTCTTCTGCGTTTGAATGTAAGAAGATCTTGTCTTTGGACGGTTCTTCTCACAGTCTGTTAGGAACCTGATGGTTATAACAGACCCCTGCACTCTTCTTATACAAGTCTTCCCCCCTACTCACCCTTATTACAACTCACTGTTTGAAGTTTATCTAAGACCTCACTTGCCCATGCATGCCTGGCCTATTTTCAGAATTGAAATGATGTTGTCCTGAGTTTGCCTCCATTTGATCATCCATTTTATAAACAAATCATGACATTAAACTGATGGGTGTCGGGCTCTGCTCCTGCTGCAATCCAGGAGTGACTTCCGATGCTAACACTTTCCATCAAACTTACTCATATCGATCTTAGGAACGTGGTTGGTCTTCAACCCAAGGTTAGAGTTTCTCCATTCTTGATTCGCCTTCCTTGTGTCCTCATCATGAATTTCATGGGATGCATTTTCACTTTCAGGTGTCCTCTCTGTTACGAAATTTTTCAATACTTCCATGATCTCCCCTTTTAAAGCATCCATCTTAGTATTTATTGCCTCAAACTTAGCTTCTCTTGAATCCATCATCTCTTGTAGTTCATCTTTTGTTACTGTCTTCTTTTGCAAATCATTTATGTCCCTACGCATTTCTTCACCTTAATCAAGAGTCCAAGTAGGATTGTTTGGAGGCTTGTTTGTTGTAGAAGTTCCCTTTTTGGGTGGCATGTTGGCCAAGTATCACCTCTGAACCTGGATTTTGAGGTGGTTCTACTAGACAATATTTCTTTTGTTGTATCTCCCAAGTTTCGACCCTTCTGGGTATGAAACTTTCTTTTTTTGTAGTTCTCTGATATTTCTTCTCTGCAATGCCACAAGTCTGATCAAAATTGGATGTGCCAAGTGGAATTTATGGTAACTTCCCCACAACTTGCCGATTTTTGGCCTTTCGAGGATATCTCACTTGTATAGCATGCCCCGCACAAAATAATTGATATAAACTTCTCAAACTTGTACCAGAAATACTACAGATTGTCCACTATCCAATGAAACTGGTCTCACTCAATTGGATACTCTAGGAAGAAGTTATGATTGTTTTACCTCGAACACCTTCTTGAGACTAGTCAATAGGACTATTCTGATACCCTATATTCCACAGGGTGTATCTACAAATATAAGATGACCCAGAAGCTGAACTTTTTTCCACAGCTACCTTACTATTTTTTGTGAATAGTCTCTAGATTTTATGGTCTAAAACGTTACAGAAAAAGTTTTATAGTGCAAATTCTGCAATGACTCATTTCAGGATGATTCGAGAACTCTATATTTCACAGGTTGTATCTCCGAAAGTATAAGGCCTCATGAGATGAAATTTTAACCCAATGTACCTTGATCCGTCTACTAAGTATCCTCCAAGCCGTTCCTTCTGAAAAGTTGTAGAAAAAAAGTTATAGCGAAAATACCAAGGTGTCTCAGATGAAATAGCGAAACCCTAAGACCTTGAGCTCTGATACCATATGTTAAGAACCAAATATCAATATAGCATATAAAAACCTTAGAATAAGTACTGAATGCCTTGAAAAAGAGATAATTTCAGATAATAAGCCTCTTCGAGGGGGCAACCTCCTTTTACCCCACATAAATGTTAAGTACAAGATAATTCCAAATGAAAATGTCTCCTTGGTATATATAGGAGACTACGAGGTATAATTACAACTAATGGAATAAATCCGACATAAATAAAATAACATTACTAATGTAATATGCCCCAATTAAGGGGTAATGAGCCAATATTAAGGCTTAACAACATATGTAGCAACTGCATCACCCCAAAAAGAACTTCTTAATCGCTTGGTTTGTAACATAGTTCTTGCCATTTCCACCACTGTATGATTTTTCTTCTTTGCTACTCCATTTTGTTGTGGTGAGTTGTCTTTTGATGCCATTCATATCACAATAATTCTGAAAAGCTTTTGAACAAAATTCTCCTCCATGATCAGTCATTAAGCACTTGATTTTGCAACCTCTTTCATTTTCCACAAGGGCTTTAAACCTCTTGAATGTATCAAAGTCTTTATCCTTAGTCTTCAAAAAATAATCCCAACACTTTTGTGAGTAATCATCAATAAAAGTAATAAAATATGATGACTTATCGAAACTCTTTGTTTGCATAGGACCACAAATGTCTGAGTGAACTAAGTGAAGTGGATATTGGGCTCTCCATCCATTTCCTTTTGAAAATTTATCTCTTCCATGCTTTCCTTTAGCACATCCTTCAAAAATATCCTTATGTTCTTGAACCTTAGGAAAACCATAAACTAATGCCTTTGATGTTAGAAGATTCAGAGTATGAAAATTCAAATGTCCATACCTGAGATGCCACAACCAACTTTTTTCTTCATATGCCATATCCGCAAGATAGTTGTTATGTTCTCCAAACATCAATGGGAACATCTTATTCTTTGACATAGGCACAAGTGTAACCACCCTATTGCCTTTATTCTTATCATAAATTGTACATTATTGATTTTCAAACACCACCTTATAATTTTTCTCACACAATTGACCAACATTCAATAAATGTAGAGTGTAATAAATGTCTTTAATTATATGACTATTTTATTAGTTTATTTAAAAAATTTAATACGTACAGGAAAGTAAATCAATATACAAAATAATTTTACATGGAAAGTGAAATAAATTATTGGTTTTTCCTTCATAACTGACACGAATCTTCTTGGAACAAAGCATAATGTTGGTAATTGATGGCGACAACTACGTGAGTGAAATTTGCTTGATAATTGCGGATCAAATTATTCATACATCATTTGATGCTTAGTTTTCTAGTGGATTATTTACTGTGCCTTGGATTTTCCTAGGCGTGATGTTTTTACTGTGTCAATTAGGGTCTTTTAGGTTTTTTAAACTAAGCGAGGGATTTTTTTTACTGTGCGGGGAATTTTACAAGCTGATAACTTTCTGCGTTCACAGGCCCCGAGTTAGGGATTGTGCTAGTTTTAATGTGTTATCTTGTATGACATCTCCAATACTGAATTCTAAATCCCTTCTCTACACAAAAATATTTATAATTTTCCAAATTTATAATTTTGTTTAATTGATTAAATCATTTTCCGCAGGTGAAAAATAGTAAAACGCATATGGGAAAGACTATAAACATGAATGTAAGTCATCTCGAAAAAGCTGAAACAGTACCCTCAAGAATTCTAGATATAAAGACAAGATCAAATAGTTTTCAATTTATATAAAATCTAAATTCAACTCAAACTTCAAAGCAGCACCAGAGGAGTAGCATTGATGATTCAAAGAGTGTCCGGCATCAACACGGCCATAGAAATCACGGTAGCAAAATAAGACAAAGGACGGATTTATAAAGCAGACTGGGCGATCCTAGAGAGAATCACGATGTCTCACTTCTTACACTTATCCAATTACGATAACAGATGGTTCACTATCTTTCAGTCATTTACTGATACACGTTTCCCCTTCAAACCTTCTACAAAGCTTTCAATGTTTTTATCCGAAGATCCTCCTCCTCGCACTGTAGTCCTCGCACTGTCTCTTAAAGCCTCCACATTTTTCTTCACCTCCGTCCCTTCGTCACTGAACAGTTTTCTGATAGCGCTGGATATATCTTTCCTCGGTATCAGCCCCTTCTCTCCCGCCTGACCTCTTCCGCTCAATCCGTATCCAATCTTCCATTCATCGGCCATCAGCTTGCTGTTGGTGAATTGATCCGCCCAAAATGGAAAGCCTACCATGGGAACTCCAAGAGCTATGCTTTCAAGCATTGAGTTCCATCCGCAGTGAGTAATGAATCCCGCAACGGACGGATGGGATAACACTTGCA